>RJWT010006118.1:0-29725 GCA_004365215.1 Cuniculus paca
TACAATTTCTTCTTCATTCCCCTCCTCTCTTTGACTCCCATGATCAACAATAACTGTACTCGTATCTCAAATCCAGATATTTATGAATAAAGATCGAAACAAGAAAAACCTGTCAAAGACCTAAGCATCGGGTGACTCCTCCACCAAGTGGCTCTGAGACACCTTCCCTTCGTCTGCTAGGGGTCTCTGGGGAAACCACCATCTTTGCCCTTATCCTGCCCGCCTGGCTGCCCATATTCTACACACTGGAAAAATGTGCTGAAGAACCCAGGAAGCTGGTTGGAAGGCAAGCAAAGGGAGCACTGAGCCATCTGGAATTTTAAGAAAGAGCCAAACACAGAAGTGTGGACAGGAGCCATGCCCGTATCCACCAGCCTGAGCATTACCTGGAGAGTGTGTGGACAGTCAGGTCATCGTGGTATGCGACGTCAACAGGAAAATTGCTATGCAGGTCTAATCAGAGCAAAACCTGTTTTAAATTATTGGGATTCTTCCCCGTGATCCATCCCACACATACAGTTCTGGATATAGGAGATGACAAAAATTCTACTCTCCCTGTGCTGGTTTTCAGAAATTTGTAAAAGAGAAATTGCCCCAGATATTGGCTGTTGTGGCCATGCCATGCAGCACATCCTCTGTCACCAAATTCATCTGGCTGTGCTTTTGAGCTAAACAACATGCATCCTCAGACTTCATAAATTGTCATTCCCCTGCCCATCCAGAGCTCAGAAATTCATGACTTGATCTCAATCAAACAGTGTAAAAATCCAAACAAAAATACATCTGGACAGACAAACAGGATGCCAGGTTTTTGGTTGATGAGCAGGGAAATAGCTCAACCCTGGTCCCTTGAAATAAAGGCTTTTTCTCAAAAAAAAAAAAAAAATCTCATGGACCCTTCACAGAGTTACCGAGACCAGCTTCCCTTATAATATTCAACATAAACTAGATATAGAGCTCATGTCATCCAGTGCTTTGTGACCTGGAAAACATTTGGTTGGAGCCTTAAAAAAAATTAGCCCATGTTCCTTTTTCTCTCCTCCGCCCCAAATGCAATGATAATCATTATCTCTTCCTGTAGCCCAGGTGAACTGAAGCCAGGATCTGGAGGGAAAAACGTAGACTCACAATTTCCTGACACAGTTAACAAGCCATTCAAATCCTGCCCTGCCTAGCCCTAGCGTGCAAGTTCAGGGAATCAGAAGGCTAGGACCATGAAAGAAAAATAGATGTTCATCATTGTTTTGGCTAAGACAGATGCACGAGGTAGACTGAAGAGTAAAGAAGAGCAAAACATGATTTTGTGGTCAGCTAAGTAATCCGTTACCCACAAGACAGGTTACTAACGCCAAGGTTTGTCTGAACGCGTACTTCCTGTAAGCAAAAGAGGTTCATCTTGTGTTGCGTAGGTAGAGAGGAGTGTGGGATATTTGATGAGAGAGGGAGCTTGACCATTCAAAGCAAAACCAAAGGTTGTAGAGCCGCACACTCTAAGCAAGAGGGGAGTCTCCACCACCGAGGGCTCACGTTCCTCCCCCAGTTCCTCCCTCCAGGGCTGACAGGGGAGGAAGCAGAAGCAGCATATATGCAAATGCTCTGTAATTGTGTGCCTACCATTACTCCGTTGTGGAGGGTTTTCAGATAATTTATTAACATTCTTTTTAACCACTGCAAAGGAAGCAGTATGCTGTGCGTGTGTGTGTGTGTGTGTGTGTGATTTCTTCCTAAGTTATTTATCTGATAATGATATTAAATATTAGAAACCCTAACAGCTGGTGTGTTTATCCTGACTTGAGTGTATTAACCTCTTTAGCCCTTTTTTCCAGGAGAAGGATTCGGCTTCACAGATTTGACTGTCAGCTGTGGTGCCTGGCGGCCCCGCCGATTGGCATGCTGACAGAATCTAAAGTCCAGAGCAGCAAGTAAACATGGATGACATTGTGGCGGGCGAGGGGGAGCAGCGCATGATGACTTGAGGCACCTGCAGCTGCTTGCACCCAAATCAGAATAAAGGCTTCACTCAGTGGAATGGAAAAACACAGAATTTACTGGAAGGCCGCTGGCTCTGGGTAGGTGAAGGAGGAGGAGGAGGAGGAGGAGGAGGAAGAAGGTTGGGGGAGGATGCAGGAGGGGACAATGGAGCCCTGAGCACTGGCATTTTGCCCACTGACAATACTTAGAGAGCTAAAGTACCTTGGGCTAGACCTCCAGGTCCTAAGACCCCTTGCCTCCCAAGTGGCCAGTGTGGTCAGTGGTGGCAGTGCGGTGACAGGTCTGGGGATGAAGACATATGGTGGCAGTTGGTCCAAATGGACAGAGCGTAGGGCAGGGTGGGGGGATCCAGGGAGTGAGACTGTGGTGACTTTAAAATGGCATGCAAGGTTCATCAGCATCTCCCGAAAGCCAGGGCTACTCCTATCTATCACGGTATTTGGTACATAGTAGGTGCGTGAATTGATTAATGAATGAAGAAGCGAATTGTTGAATAAGAAGTCTATGTTTGCATCAAGCACAGTAGAAAATACCTGCTACTAAGGAGCATGCTCCCGGCAGGGGCCACTCCGGCTGCCACTGCAGGAACCAGTGACAACCCACTCTGCCCATCCGCCTGCTCCGCACTGCTTTATGCCTCTCGGTGTTCTACCGACTGTGACTACAGGAGCATCTTGCCTCCCACACATGGAGCTGATGCCTACAGGTGATGGGAGGTGTCCCCGATGAGTACTGCCCCCTCCTCTTCTTCCAGAATAATTGCTCCTGAGTCAGAGTCCCCAATACCTCCACGGGGTGGACCCGGAGGTGTGGGGTGTCCCACTACACATTAGACTGGGCAGAGGCCACTTTGGCCTTGTCCTTCATTTGGGCTTCTTGTTTTCTGCCTCACTCCCACTTTCCCTCCTTCCTGTTTCCTAAGAAATTCTTTAATAAAGTCTTGCGCCTTAAACGTAATGAAAGAGCCCTGGAATATTTTTCCACCACTTACCTTGAGTACACAGAAGTAATACATTTCTAGCCCACATCTGCAACGTGCAAAGACTTTCTAATAGTGGAACTCCCAGGACTCAGCTCCTCATATGGGATGGACATGTGGGCATGAAGTCCTTCCTTTTCCTGTCTTCCTGCATCTGCAAGCATTACATGTGAGATCAGTGTATGTCTTGTTTAAGAATCAGCAAAACGTGGCTGCAGGTTGAACTTGGTACACTATTTTTTTCTGTAGATAAACTGTTAATGGGATATCATCACATCATGTTTTTTTACTTATTCTCTATGGCTGCTTTTAACCCTATGATGGTGCAGTGCTTAATCCTGTTTATCAACTTGATTGATTGAGAAAGGGGTTTTGGAGCTCACATCGTTCCACTGTACGCCTCAGATGCAGGTCATGAAGCTATAGGACCTAATGTTTGCCTTACTGGGCTCCAGTCTCACTATGATCTGATTCTTTGCTATGTCCCTATTTCTCTCTTTTGGAATGTTTACCTTATGCCATTGGATCTTGGGATTATGTAGCTTACTCTTTGAATTTTACAGGGCTTCTCACCTAGGAGTCTGCTACACACCTCAGAGAAGACTGGGACTTGGATTTTTGAGCAGTGCTTGAACTGTTGAGACTTTAGGGAAAGAGAACATTTTGTCTGGTATGCAGGAAAGTTATATTGTGTCAGACAGTTGGAGAGTATAGCTTAAGGAAATGTGTTTGGATGTCAAATTGACAAGGGGTGGGCTTGCAGTAGTTAATCTTGATTGTCGACTTGATTGTCTTGAGAGATGTCTAGGAGATTAGCAAAGCACACTTCTGGGTGTGTCTGGATAGGTCATGGGGCATGACCTTGGGGACCATATCTGGTCCCTGGCCCTTTAACTCTCTGGTTCCTAGATGCTGTGAGATAAGCAGATTTCATCCACCATGAACTTCCACCATGATGCCTTGGAATCAGCTGACCATGAACTGAGACCACTAAATCATGAGCCAAAATCAACTCCTTTATTTTTCAAGTGTCAGGTATTTTGTCCCAGGAAGTAAACTGACTAATATGGATGGAAAAGTTGAGTTGATTGGACAAAGATTGCATGGTTTAGAAAGCCTTAATATTTTACTCTATTACCCTTTAATGAAAAGATGTATTAACTTCAATCTAGGTAAACAGGCAGCTTAGATTCTCTGTAGTTTACAGATCTGTGTATGGTCCCTTCAGAACCTGCTTTTGACCTTCAAAAAATACTTTCTCTGGAAATTTCAACATGAAATGAGCCCTCTCTTCAGGTATTTCCAAAAGTGATACAAAACTAATTCTGCCATAAAAAGCATTTACCAGAGCTTTTTATTTGCACTATCTGATCTTAAAACCCATGATAACCAAATGGGGTAGGTATTGTCAACCCAATTTTAAAGATTGTGAAAATGCTGCTTTGAGAAGTTAAAGGACTTGCCCTATGTCTCATAATTGGTAAAGGGTGGCACCAGGACTTGGACCAGGTCTGAGGGTGACCTTAACCACTTTTCTACACCCACCAAATATAACTACTACGTGTAGAGTGTCTGTTAAATACTATGTCACTGTGCAAAGTTACTTCCTTATATTTTTTCAGTGACCCTTCAAACCATCTTCATGAGTGTGAATTTGTACTCCCTACTCCATACATAAAGTCTCCCTGGGCTTCATAGTAGGTGCCCCAAAAGGCAACAACAAGGTGACCAGTGATGAGTCCCCGCAGCCCTCGGGCCCTGGGGAGGGAAGGCAGTGTTGCCTCTTCCTTGCAGGTGACTCTACTCATCTCCCGGGGACATCCCTGCTCTTCCCCTTCCTCCAGGCCCAGGGAGCTTAGGTCTCACCCTCCCTCTCCACATCAGGGCAGCTGGCCTTGTCTTACAGAGTAGCAGGTGGCAGAGGGACTCCGGGTGTCTCAGTGGGAGGTAGGGGTGGCCGAGTGGACGAAAGCGTGGCTTGGCTGAAAAGCAGAGAGAAGTGTGGTTTCTCAGCTGTTGGCGTGCTCTGGCACAGGAAAGGGACCAACACTGGTATTTCCAGCTTTCCAACTTCCCCGTACATTGGAGCCACCGGGTCAGACAAGAGCCACTCCGGGCAACTGTGCCACCAATGCCCACACTGTGCAGGCTCTCTGGTTCCCAGCCCATGCAACTGCCAGGATGATTTGATCATTTCTCCAGCGACTGTGTTAGCTCGTTAGACCACCATGGGCTCTCTGGGCCAGATGCGCTATGATAATCTATTGTCTGTGCGGAAAATTCATGGTGGTGGAGTTGCTGAAATTGCTATCCGTGACTTCCTCCAAGACCTTCAAGACGCCCAGTCCTGCCACACGGCCAAGTAGGAGGACAAAGAACTATTGTTCGGGCTGCAGTGCTCAGCAGTTTAGATTTATAATTACTCGTTTCTCCATTTTCTTTCGTTCTTCTCCAGCTCCCCATATTTAGTTCTTTTGATGACGACTTCTCAGTAGGTTATTTTGCCATTACCATTGTGGACAGAAAGACCAAAGGTGGAATTTGAGGAACCAATATTAAAATGCATTGCTGTAAACCTTTTCCTGGTGACTGATGTGATGTTACAAACTTTTGGGGAGGGGGTTGGTTGACTGGAACCCTAGCATCTGCAGGGATCCGTGCAGATGGCATCATATCTTTGGCCCTAGCTGTCATTTCTACTCCCGAACCCTGGTCTTGTACAAGAGGTCATCTGTCATATCTCCGCCCTGTGTTCGGATAACAGCCACCCCACAGCTTCAGCAGAGAGCCACCTCCCCTCTGCGTGTGTCACAACCTCCAAGTTGGCAACTGGAAGTTACCTCAGACTTTGCCGTTTTCAGCCCGTATATCCATTTGCATTCTCAGTGTGCTGGCTGGGGTCCTTGTCGCCTCTCCTGGACTGTTACAATAGCCTCCCAACATCCCTTTCGGCTTGCAGTAAACAGCAGACACCTTGCTAAGCAAGGACAGACAGAGACACAGATGTCAATCAAGAAAACGAGTCAACAGAGTGGGGCCAGTGCCAACGAAGAGTAGAAAACAAAGATTTGCCCTCCCTCGGACTACTGATAAAATGGCTGTCTGAAAACTGCCCAGTACAGGAAGATGCGCGAGTTGGAAGAATCTCCTGTTTGGAGCTAGAAAGACAGCTGAGTACCAGTTGGTTATGCTGCAGTTTCCCATAGTCACAACTGATGTTTGCTACAGAGAAGTCATTGGGACTTTGTCCCCTAAATAACGTAAGCGCACACCAGGAAATAGGCGTTTGAGTTTGGTAGAGTCTGATTGTCAAATTTTTTAAAAAATATCAACTATGACTAAAAAGGCTATTTTCATTTGACATGTGTCTTACCCAGCGTTTCATGTTTGAGACGACAAGGCAGGTCTTGTCTCTGCAGCTCCGGAGAGAACTGTGAAGTCAGGTAAATAAACAAACAAGGACTGTGAGCATGTCCCCCCACAAGCCCCCCAAGGCCCTTCAACATCAGATCCAGTCACTCTTCTCCTCAGCCAGTCGAACTCACTCACCGCACATCCTTGTGATTCCAAGAGCAAGTTTGGGGGCCCCAGCCAAGTCTGCTCCTGAAGTTGCCCCCTGAATAAAGACGGTGCTGGTGAAAAGTGGTGCTGACAGTAGCTGCCACATCGACAGTGCACCTGAGGGCTGCAGAGTGGCCGGGGATAGGGGAGAAGGCAGCTGAGGACGAGTCAGAGCGGGCGGGCTCCTGCCCACCTGCAGCTCCTCTTTGATTGTGAAAACGGAGATCGAGCTCGGACACAGCTGGAATTTGGCCCCGCCATAGCTTCCAACCTGCACACAAACTGACAAATAGGTGAAGACCTGATATACAAGGGCTGCAAACCCAGGCAGGAGTGTGTGACGGGTGCAGGGACTTGGCTCAGGCTGCTCCCTCAACCCAGAGCCCCTGTTCCCCAATCAGTCACCAGGTGCTCTTCCACCTTGCTCTAGACCTAGAAATCTCCTACTCACCCTTCCTGTCTCAGTCCTAGAGTCCCCTCCCCATGCAAGGGAGAGCTCCACCGCCTCCTTTGCTCTCCTCCCTGCTCCCCCTGTACACAGCTTCATATAGACATTCTTTTGAGTCTGCAACTTCCTAACCACCAGCTACTTGAGCCTCTGTCCTATTATTCCAAACATGTTGCACAAGGCTTAACGACTACCAGCACTTTCTTCTGGCTTATGAATCAACTTATTCTCCTCCTGGCTTTAGGAGGAGTAAGCTGTACCGTGTGTATGTCTCTAGGGAAGAAAGCGAATCTTGAAAATTCCACATGTTGTCCATCTGGGGGATATTTTCATAGCCAGCTCTGTGGAGGCTCTGGCTCGGTCTCTGGACCATAACTAAGAGTATTGGCTAATGAGGTACTCAAAGAGGTTCTCTTGGAGGAGCTCGAGCCCAGCATGTTGCCCGTAAATGTGTTAGTCAGGAGGAAGAAGGAAGGCAGCTCTGCTTGGCTTGGTGTTGACATCCATCTGAAGGGCAAAACCTCTCTCCTTAGAGCAGACTGCAGAGGACTGCAAGAGGAAGATAGACAGTTGCCCAGCTGGCCTTTATAGAGCAGTATAATTATCTGTTCTGAGCTTTCTGATGCTTCTAGAAGAGCAAATAAATTATTTTTCTCAGAAACCCTGAGATACATTCCAGAGTCCAACAGAAAGAAGGCACTTTACACATCTTAGGCATCACCGGGACCGCTCTCCTTAGGAGTCGATCAGCAAGAGCTTTCTGTTCTAACCAGGACACCTGAGTGCTGAAGAGAATGGTAATTAATCTACCAGCTTTAGAGCTATTCTGGCCACTATGACATGATTCAAAATCATTCCAAGAATATTCTAGATAATGTCTGGTAGACTCCAATCCAGACTTTGCCCACACGAGTCCTCAAAAATGTCTTCCTTCATGTCCATTTCTTACTAGTTTGAATTGCAGCTAAACACAGGGGAAGGAAACCCTAAAAGTACGTGGCACCTTGGGGGATGCTTCTCTCAGGTTAAGGGGGAAAGGGAAGATTGAGAGTCTGGCTGGGAGTGGAAACTGAGGGAAAGAACACGGACAGTGAGTTTCTCCTGTCCTGGTCCCATTGTCCTCAATGCCCGTTTGTAAGCAACTCCAAATCATTGCTGTGGTTGGCTTGCTTTCCTGCCAGACTGTAAAGAGTAGAAATGCATTTAGACATCTTGACACTGGATGTGGACATTTAGACATGTGATGTGCAGGGCCCCTTCCACATAGCAGGTGCTCAGTGAATAGCTTCAGAATCAGCTAACTTTTCATCACCTGGGCAATAATGATGCAAATGGAACCATGAAAGTTCACCCAAAAAAGAGTATAGTGTTGTCCATAATATAACTGTTTGTCTATGTCTTCTGAGGCACTTAGGAGTCAATCAATCAATGTCATCCACTGAGTTAGCCAAACGTTCTGTCTCTCTCTCTCTCTCTCTCTCTCTCTCTCTCTCTCTCTCTCTGTCCTCCTCCTCCCTCCCTCTCCCTCTCTTTCCACCCATGACAGCATCAGTACATAGGCCACTCACTTTCATCACATTTAGGGGCCATTTCTATCAGGTATGCCTATGGTTCCCTGATTCCCTTTTTTAAATAATTTCTATTCCTAACTAGGTTATAAAATCCTCGCAGGCAAAGACATAGTTGTTTCTGTTTTGATTTCTCCTTCTGTATCTGGCACAGTGCTGGGTACATGGCAAATATTCCACATATTGTCCAGCTGACTGCTTGTTGCTACACTTTTTTCCTATGGTAAATTGAAACCAAATCAAATAAAATCAAGCCAGACAAAACAGAAACTTACCATGGCCTTATTTCCTCTGCTGGTTGATGCTCCAACTCTTTGACCTCCTTTGCAGTGAAGCCCTTCAAAAGAGTTTTCTATATTATTAGCAGTTCCTCTCCTCTCTTTTCCTCCTAGCTGCAATCCAGCTGAGCTCTTGCCTCTGTACTCCTCCAACATCACTCATGTCCACACCACCAACAAACTCCACAGTGCTCAAAGGAATGAGACCATCTTAGTCCTCATCTTTCTTCAGCAACATGTCTAACTGACCAGGATTTCCTTCTCTACCTGGCTCCAAGATTCCCACAAACTCCTACTTCACGGGCTGGCTCTAACTGAGCCTCTTTTGCTATCCCTCTCTTTATCTTAGTGTTGGAGTGCCCCAGAATCCTGTTTTCTTCTCCGTCTTCACTCATTCAGAGTCCTTAAAATAGCATGCATATGCAAAAGGTTCCCACATTTATATTGGATGCTCAGATATCTCTCCAGAGCTCCAGACTTACATCTCCAATTGCATGTCCAGAACTCCACTTGGATGTCTACTGGAGACATCTCAGGCTCAATAAACCTAAAACTAAACTCTAGCTCTTCCCTGGAAAATTTCTTCTCAGGCAACTCCCAAGACCCCCCAAACAAGCTCCTTGGTCCGTCTCCACACTGTGTTTGGAAACCGAGCACTTCCTCCCTTCACCTCTGCTGCCTACCACCTCACTCTTCTTTCCTCTCTCCCCTCCTGCCCATCGCCTTTGCCCTCTGTTCTCAATACCACACCAGAACAATCTCTTACAGTTGGACCCTGGGATTCTTCCGTTTAAAATTCTCCAGTGGCTCCCACTTTTCTCAGAATCAGAGTTGACAATCTAGCGGTGGCCTGTCACATGCTATAGGACCCGTCTGACTTTATCCATGACTCTCCTTTGCCCTGAACACAATCTAGTTTAGTCATTTTGCTCCCTTAGTGTCCCTTGGACCCCTCAGATGCTCCTTGCCTTGAGTTCATCACGCCGAGCAGCTTCCTGTTCTGGAGGCGTCGACGCTGTGTCCTCCGCCCCTGAGTGCTTCACTCCCCGGTGTCCCCTTCTAGAGAAGTTCAGTGAGCCGGGAGCACCGTGCTCAGCCCTGTTTCTCCATCACAGCTCTTAGCTCCATTCCTGTAGCACCCATCACCTTATAACCTACGAGAACATGCTTACTTATTTAACACCCATCTCCCTCCACTCGATGGGAGAGATCTGTGTCACTCTGGTCCCGAGGTCTGGTGTGCTCCTGGCACACAGTGGGTCCAATAACTATGTGTCCAATGAATTAAACAATTTACTAGACAATTACTTGGAACCCAAAAGCCTGAGTGAGGTCCCAGGTTGGGTCCCATAGACCAGGAAACCTGGTGGGCTCGGGGTCCTGTGTACAGGAGCGGAGGAAGATTAATCATTTATCCACATGCCCCGCTCCTGGTGGTGGTGTAAACAGAGATTTAACCTGAGCATCCTTCAAAGCACGGAGCCCTCCCAGGAGAAACGAGTTGACAAAGTGCAGGAGGACGGCAGAGGCTGAGGACGAGACTTTGATTCGCAGGATCACAGTTTATGAGAGAGCACGTGGGGTCCTTCCCTTGTCCGGGCACTGGCGCCCTTTGTCCTTCCTCTTCCATCCAGGCCTCACAGCGACACCCCGCAATCAATCCTCTCCCCCTGGGGGACCACACCCCCCCACACGCTGCTGAGATCAATGGCAGTGTTTGAAACCCAGGTCCTCAGTGCTCACATCCTCCAGCAGCCCTTTCCTCTGCTGAGTGGGGACTCCAGGAGCTGGAGACTTTGCCCCTCTAAATTGAAAGTGCTTTTTTTTTGTAAGTCACAGTGGTGGATTTCAGAACTGCAAACCAGAGAGGCGTTTTGATTCCACAAACAGCCCCCAGAGGAAACCATTTCAATCCCACATATTTTTTTTTTCTTTAGCCCAGGGACCCACAGCACCATCTCAAAACTCTCCTTCCCCCAGGCCTCCTCCATCCCTTCCACACACACAGAAAGAAAACACAGAATTATCTGCCTCCCACTGAATTAACTTAAATGGGAAATAAAATCAGTTCCTTCAACCTATTTTTTGACTCTGTCAGGAAGAGGGGGGAACATGTATTTAAAGACAAGTTCTAATGACCTTACCTGCTTAGTGCTACAAACACCCGAGGATCTTATTAGCTGAAAACTCGCCTTTGTGCTGGCGGCCGTGGAGGCACTGCTGGCCTGTTTGTGTTGGGACGGGGCCGCCCAGCCTCCTGGTGGCCTGCGGTGAGAGGCACCTTGAAGTCCCTCAGGCCAACATCACAGGGCCCTGGGCTGCTTATCTGGGTCGGGGGAGCGCCTACTCCCCACAGGCAGCTGAGCACTTCTGATAAATGGGTATTTGTTAAGAACTGCATATTTGTTCCTGGGCTTTTGTGAAGCCTCCACATTGATGAGTGGCTCTCCTTCCCTTCCTAGAAAAACAGAGGAATCTGTCTGGACAAAGGCTCAGGGTCTCCGGAGCCTCATCCCTTTAAGGCCCAGCTTTTCACCGTCCCGCCTGATAGAAACTGGGAGTGTTCAGAACATTTTCAGCTTTGGAGAGCACAGAATCCTGGGATGTCAGAGCTGGCAAGGATACTAGAAGGGGTCCTACCTGTGTTTTGTTGGTTGTAACAGGCTACTTTAAGACTGGGTGATTTTTAATGGCCAGAGATTTATTTCTTAGAGTTCTGGAGCCTGGTTAAGTCCAAGAACACTGCACAACATCTGGTCAGGACCATCTGCTGTGCAGAGCAGGGCATCCCAGGGACAGGAAGCAGGAGTGGGCAAGCTCAGGTCTCTCCGTCTCTTCGTAAAGGCTTTCCCCCATCATGGGGTGCCACCTTCCTGTCTTCATCTCACCCTGATTACTTCTCCAAAGCCCCACCTCCAAATACCATCAACATGTGAGTGTGGAGAAGTTTCCAGCACATGAACTTTTGGGGAATGCATTCAAGCCAGACCAGTAATAAATAATCCATATCCTTCTCTGCTCCATAAAGAAGCTAGGGAACAGAGAGGAAAGGCTAGATAGGAAACGGGGGTGGGGGGTACAGCGGACGTGAGCAGGGGATTGTGTAGGAATCTCGAAGTTGTATTGGTTCACGGGCAATTATTTTTCCAGCGCTTAATTGTTTGAAGTAAGCATGTATACATTTTCTCACAGCAAAGGATGAATTCTGGGCATTATATAAAGATCTTTAGGAAATGAAAACATCTAGAGCAGTGCCTTTCACTTATTCAAGAAGTTGGTTTAGTAGCTTCTGTATTAAATGATGGAAGAAAGCTGCAAATGCACATGTTTAAGCTACTACAAAGACATCTCCCCTTGTGGCAGTAATTAAAGTCAGTATATTAAATATTTCAAAATTTTTAAATACTAGATTTTTAAGTATTCTCACCATGCACAAAAAAATAAGTATGTAAGGTGACAGATATGTCTGTTAGTTTGACTTAATCATTCCACAATGTTAATATATATACATCTAAACATCACATTGTACCTCATAAATATACACAATTATTATTTGTCAAATTTTTAAAACTTCATATGAAGTTTTAAATATATATGTAAATAAATTTTATCTATAAATATATTTATAGATAAATTTTATAAAGCATGAAATATATACATATATATTTATATTCTGCTAGCTATAAATACCTTAAAGGACCAACACATCCAAGGAAGCAGCGGAACCCCAGGACGTAAAGAAAAACTATAATTTTAGCAGCTGATTCTAGCAAAGAATTAACTGTATCAGTAATTTTCTTAGGCTAGTAACTATTTTTGTTAAGGGTTTGGTTACCAAGTCCCATGGGTTTGGCTTTGTTTTGTTTTGTTTTGCTTTGCTTTGCTTTGCTTTGTTTTTGAAACAGGGTCTCACTGTATAGTTCAGGCCAGACTTGAATTCACTGTGTAGCCCAGGCTGGTCTCAAACTCACAGCAATCCTCCTACCTCTGCCTTCTGAGTGCTCCCACAGGTTTTAAGCCACCTGCTGAACCTAATTCTTCTGGTAAGCCCTATTATTATTACATAATTTTATAAAGCATGAAATATTTCAAGGATGCTCGTATGATGCTATAGCAGAAATACCTATGTTGAGTTTTTGTTTCCTTCTCAGTAGCCCTGACATGAACCACTGTGACATTCTAAAGAAAATGTTCCTAGAGGTAATTTGAGTTATTCCTTCCATATTTAACTGTGATCATTTCATTAGGGTTTTTCAGGTTCCCAGTCATCATCATCTCTAGTCTATTAATTTCCCTTACTTTTAGAAGCTTCAATTTCTGCCTTTTCTTCCACCCAAGATTGGTTACTTTCTGGGCCTGTGCATAGCTTGTCCTCAATCATACTCTCTCTCTTTTTTTTCCCCTTGGATCCTACATTTTTCTTTGTTTTGGTGTAATTATTTCTTCTACTGGTGTGTATTCTTGTATTTTTATCCTACAAAAGAGCACAATGACTTATTTTTCAACCTTCGCATACCTAAAATGGCTCTATCACTAGAATTTGACTGAAAGTTTGACTGGGTATAAAAATTTGTATTCAAAATAGCCTTTCATTAAGGCATTGATCCATTATCTTTCAACATCCAGTCAGAAGTGTTATGCCAATATGAATTTCATTTCTGTTTTTCTTTCTGTAAAGTTTTAAGAACATTTTTATTCTTAGTATTCTAAAATTTCACGTTATGTCTAGTTGAAATTGTTCTTATTCTTGTGCACACACATGGTATCTTTTCCATTTGATGGATCTAGAAAATTCTTTTATTAATTATTGATAACCTCTCTTCTATCTCATATTCTCTAGTTCTATAACTCTTATTATCAGATTGTGAGCCTCTTGAATTAATCCTCAATATTGCTTACATTTTCTTATATTTCTTCCACCAAAAAAAGATTTTCTATCTATTGTGCCTCCTATATAGGTTTTTATTTGAGCAATCATAATTTTAAATCCAAGAACTTTTTCTTACTCTCTGTTCATATATATTTTCTTTTTCTCATCTTTAGATGCAGTACTTTCCCTGTTTTTTTGAATATATTTATACATTTAAAATTTTGTCTTTTGTTTCCTGAAATACTGTTCTTACAAGTAAGGTACAAGATTCCCTGTACTCCTTGAACTTCTCAGGAACCCTCTCAGGCAGATCACCCGCTGCATAGCTCATCCTCTACCTGGTGGATTCCTATATTCTACTTCTCTGTTTGCACTTCCACATTTCTCTTCCAAAATATTGCCAAAAACTCTTGTCTGCCTCTCTTTCTCTCTTTCATTGCCTTATACCTTCTACATATTTTAGTGACAGCTCGTGGAGAATATGCATCTATGGGCATTCCATCATCTCCTGAAACATTGTGAGAACCAGAAAATCACTCCATCTATGAACTTGACAGCCTGAAGTCTTACGTACTCGAGCATATTTTGCTAGCTAAGTTCCCAGAGCTATTCTGACTAAGTGTGGTTGTTCTTAGGACCAGCATGCAAGTGTCTAGGACTTCAGGGAAGTAAGGTCCTCATGTAAAGGTCTTCTACCAAGTAACCTTGGACAAATAGCCTCATGCCTTCAGAGACATTGTGTCTCCCACATTATTTCCAATCCCCCAGGCTCTGTATGAGTTAATCAGGAAATGGTGCTCAAGCAAATCAAACTGCTTCATGGTTAGAATTCCAAGATGTGAGAACTATTTCTCAGCTAACCTAAACTGGATGGTGTCAAATGACAGAAGTCTACCTGGCTGGCCAGGTGGAGAAATAAGTTATTACCCTGCACCTTTTTCTTGCCGTTAGGCATGAAGTTGTTACTTGGTTTGAATGGCTTATAGAACACAGCTGGCCACAGCCGGCAGAGCTGTGCTGATTAGTAGGTTGGACCACCTTCCCCAGCACCATCCGAAACCACCACTCTGCTTGCCCACATTAACCTCACCTTGTACTTTTCCCCAGTTGCATAAACTTACCTCCTCCCTGTGCTTATGAACTCTGTCTCTAGTAGGCTAAAAACTGCCTTGTGTTATATGCTGAAAAGACTGGAAACACCCTGTTTTGGACATGAGCTGTATATTCATCCTTGGAGACCCACACTTGTTCTCATGTTGTTTCAAAATAACACGTAGTTCTAAAGTAAATTACCCACTGCCAGGTAGCTGAAATCACCACTTTTGAGTTTTTAGTAACTAGTTGCCTCAGATAAAGCTGTCAAGTTGAGTGCGGCCTAGACCTAGCTTGATGTTCCCCAATATGATTGGAAACTCCCTACAAACAATATTTAGTATTTTCTTTAAAAAACAAAAAACAAAAAACAAATAAACAACAAAAACACTCAAACTCTCCCTTACTGCCCAGGCCCAGGTCAGAATTATACAGACAACAGCTGTCCAAGAAGTGCTTAGCTCTTTTATGTGGTACTGGATTCTCTAATGTACTTATAGATTTTGGTTTTTTATATGCGAAATCAGATTGTTAAGGCAATGTCCTTTGACCAAGGGAACCATACCTCACGTGACAGATTATCCAAAATCTAACACGTATGAGCAGACAGGGAGTTGGTTTGCTTGGTGGAGAAATGCTGGGAGGGAGGTGAAGAATCCCACCAGTCCAACCCACCCCACCACCTCCTTCAGCTCAGTGGTCTACAAAGGGTTCCTCAGAGAGCAGTTCAGCAACCTCTGGATGAAACTTTTTCAGTTTCACTTTTATCCCTAATTCTGGGCCAAGAGAAATAAGGTCTAGGATCTGGTATGGGTAGCCAACTGTCCTGGTTTTCCTGGAGCACAGAATTTCCTGGAACTGGAATGTGGGTTTTCATTGCAAATGCTAGGACAGTCCCGTATAAGCTGAAATAATTGGTCATGGATTCAGGTGAGAATTCCTGGGAGGTTAGTGATCTAGTGTGTTCCCAATGATCTCACCTGTTTGTGTTTACTCCACTGTGTACACCTCTTCCTGTAAATGTGGGTGGGACCCATAGCATCCTTCTAAACCATCACAGTCCATTGTGGAAGACTCCATGTTGGATATTAAAGCTGGAGCACCTCCTAGAGGGCCTGAAGGAAGCAGTCAGTGGAGAAGCCCATGTGGCAAAGTCTCCACCTTCCAATCAGCAAAAAGATAATACAAGGTTAAGTAGCCTCAAGGAAATGAATTCCTACAACAACCTGATTGGACTTGGAAACATATTCTTCCCCAGTGGAAACTCCATGTGAGAGCACAGGATGCCTGACCACTTATGCAATGGTTTGAAGTCCTCATAAAACTTATGTTGAAATATAATCCCCATGGAGAAGTATTGAGAGGGTAGAAACTGAATCTGACTATGGTAATTAGGTGATTAAGATTCCACAGGGTGGGGCCCTAGTCCTAGAGGCTTGTGGATTAATAAGAAAAGACACCTGAGTTATGATATTCATTATCACTAGCGATGCCCTATGTCACCTTGCAACTCTGCAGTCCTCACAAGCAAGAAGGACATCACTAGATGTGGTTGCCTGATCTCGAACTGTCCAGCTTTCCAAACTAGAAGAAACACACACACATGCACATGCACACACACACCCCTTTATTTTTTATAAACTATTCAGTCTGTGGTACTTAGTCACAGCAATAGAAAATGAACTAAGATAACTTGTTGGCAGCTTTCGAAACCTTGACCTTCAAACCAGTCAAGTTGTGCCTGGACTTGTGACCTATGAAAACAGATAATAAATGCATATTGTCTCAGACAGCTAAGTGCATGGCAATTTGTTATGCAACAACCGAAAACCAGTGCAATGTGTTTTCAAACATTTTGGTAGCATGAGAGTGTTAGCTCATGCTGGAAAGGATTAGTGTACTTGCTGTATGGGGTGGCCTGCCTCAAGCACCCCTCTAAAGACAGTGACCCATCCAGGGAGCTTAAGGCCAACCTCTGGCTCTGGTTCTCTGTAACTGAGCCATCTCCTCCATTAACCCCACTCATTGCTCCGTAGAGAAATCACACACAATCTGTGACTGCCTTGTTCTCAAAATAAGAGATTCAAGGTTTTCAAAACAGGTCACTTCAGACTAGAATCTCTCTCCTCCCACAGCAGTGGCCAGGTCTTACTTTAATGTTACACTCACTTTCAGCAAATTGTAAAGTCAGGATTTTAAAATTGCCCCCTCTTTTGCATTTCCTTTCTTCCTCCTCCTTTCCTCCCTCCCTTTTCTCTTCCCCTTCATGTGCACTGATTTCTCTTGTTCAGGTAAGGTGGTAAAAGGATTATTAGAACATGCAGCATTGTGGCAAATTGGTCTAATGGAAGTGAAGACGTTGCTACTAGAAAAGTAGGTAGGGTAAAAAATAGGATCATTGACAGTTTTCCCACACAGGCCAGTCTCAGAGCCCCTTTGTTTGACTGGCCTGCCCCCCATCTCAGGGTGATTGTCCATTTAGAGCATCATCAGAGAAACAGAACAGGGCAGCACATCAGCCTCCTGAGCCCACCCTACACTGTAGACTGGACACCTCCAAGTCCCAGGGTCACGTGTCACCAGCAGCTGTCCTGGATACTCAGAGCATAAGAGCCACTCTGCCAGCGACTGGTTTGATCAGAGTGGATTCAGAGAGCTTTCTCCCAGGAAAACATACACAGAAGAAACTTATCACCTGGGTATTCATTTGACTTCATAGTCAGTCATAGGAGGGCTGGTGCCACAGGCGGGAGGGAGGGGACAGCTTCATCACTGTGACCTCTGCTGCCAGGGCCCAGGTGCAAGGGCCAGGTACCTCTGGAGTTCAAATCTGTTTGCAAATGAACAGATTTATTAATACTGTCTATCAGTGTAAAACTCTTCTGAACCAAGCACGATAGGATGTTAATCAGTGAGCCTGGCTAGGCACCCAGGTACTCAGTCTATTTTCTATTGCTGGAATGGAGTCTTATCATAATAGTCAGGAGCATAGTTTGCATATGTCCTTGGCTTTGCGTTTTCATGCAGCTGTATGAGACGAGAGACTGCTACACAGCCCTGGTAAGGGAGAAGCCACAAACACACACAAAAACACCCACACACACACACACACACGCACACAGTGGCACTGTGGCCACTGGCTGTAGTAACTACATGGGGTCTCTAATTTTAAATTCTTTTTTGGGGGGTGGCCTTAGAGCCATATTAGTAAAAGCAAAGGGTAGAAGAGGGACCATTTTTCTACCCCATTACCCGCCACTTCCATGTGGTCCTTCTGCTCACTGGACAAACCCTGGACTTAGATGACAGTGCTGGAGACCAAGGCTGTGCAGTGGCTGGAAGGTTGCTTTATAACATGGGCACTCAGGCACCTGTGGGAGGGCTGTGGTCACCTGGTCGGCATCGTCTACTATCTTCAGCCTCCTTGAAAATGGTGCACACAGCTAGTTTCTGGAGAACTGTAAATCAGCTATGCTGACTTTTGTCACATGCCGCGGCCTGGGTTATGTATAAATGACAGTCATTTTTCTTCTGTGTTCTTTTTTTTTTTTTTTCATTAGGAAGATGGGTTTCTTCAAAGCACTCTGCTATTCTAAGGCCCCGGACATTTCCAGCACTTGCACAGAGTAGGCGGCAGCCTTGGCTCATTTATAGAGAGACAATGAGCTGAGATAAGGCTACGTAATAGTCCACCAACTCCTGTTAAACACACTTTCTTCCCAAATCTTCAGCGACGGGCAGGGGCAAGTGCTCTTGGGAAGAAACCGGATGCTGCTGTGCTGCTGTTCCCGAGAACGCTACTGGAACCGTGGGTCACGTGGAGCAGCTTCAGTGAATGGATTGTGTGGTTGGTCAGTGGCTAAAGAGTTTTCAAAGGTTAAAATATAAGGTGAAGCCCATGAAAATAGGTTGAAATGATTAACTTCCATCCTTACAAGAGTTTTTCCAGATTGTTGTCAGCATCCCTTAAATTAGTACTGCTATTATGGAAATCGGTATGGAGAGTCCTGGAAAAGTACAAATAGAGCGACCATGCAATCCAACAGTCCTGCTCCTGGGTGTACAGCTAAGGAAAACGAAGTCAGCATGGTGAAGAGATCTCTGTGCTCTGGTGCTCACTGCTGTTCCAGTCACAATAAGAGGGGGCATCAATCTGAGCTCCAATCAACAGACAAATGGACAAAGGAAATGTGTGTGCAGCTCAGTACTACTTGGCCTAAAAAAAGAAAGAAGTCTTGTGTATGAGACAGCACAATGGACCTGGGGGACATTATCTTAAATGAAATAAGCTGGGTACAGAAAGAAAAATACCACATGATCTCACTTATATGTGGAGTATGAAAAAAGTCTGAATTCCTAGAGTAGAGAATACAACGTTGGTTACTAGCAGGTGAGGGTAGGGAAGGGGCTGGGGAGATAAAATGTATATATAAGTGATGTCAATACTATACTAAAGGAAACCGAGTGTTCAATCACTTGTATGTAGCAAAATCAGTATTTGGATATAGGTTAGTTTGACTCATTCATATCATATCCATCAGGTTCTACAAATACCTGAGGCTCAAAAAATAAATTAATGGGTCAAATATGTATGACTGTTCTTACTATGTGTCAGGCACTGGACTAGGATTTGGTTAGGAAAGCGGAGGGTAAGTTATTGCCTACCTTGTAAGTGACTCTAGCCTACACGTTTAGACAAAGAAAAGCAACCAATGATGACATGGGTTAATCATCGAGACAAAGGGGTTAGCCCTGCTCACCTCTCACTCTAATATGCACAACCAGTAGGACTAAATCCTTGTCACCTTTTCCACTCCAAAACTACCCTTAGATTTGCTGCAATCCACACAGAGTAAAATCAATGTATGGGTGAAGGTGGCCTTTCTTCTTCTGAGGTAGCTCAGAAAGTGATACCATCCTGATTGGGAAAAAGACTCCTGGAGCGGATGATCAAAGATGGCAGAACAGTAAGCAGCAGAGTAAACAGTCTCTCTGAAAGAAACAGTTCAGATGCTGGAATACAACATCATGGAGAGGACAAGAAGAAAGGAATTGGGTCCCCTGGACCCAGGAAGAATCTAAAATATGAATTGAAGTCCACAAAGAGAATAAAAAGAATTTAAATGAAGAAGAAGGTGGTGGCTGGCAGCGCCTTAGCCCGGAGCCGGACTCACCCTGCCAGAAGAGCTGCTGAGCCTGGAGACATGTGGTCGCAGTTGCGGTGGCAGTCACGGTTGCAGCTGCGGTCGACCCCACAGGTCTCTGTGGAGAAGCACAGGGGTGAAAGAGAGTGGCAGACACAGAGATCTGCGCTGGGTGGTGATGAGTGCTGGGAATTCCATCCCCCACACAGGAGAGAATGATTGGCTGGGCGCCATCTTGTAGTCAGGCATTTTACACCCCAGGCTAAGACTGCTACCCAATTTTGCTGGCAGCACCAGGTTGTGGGTGGACCTGCAGAAGCTCTTTGGACAAAGGTCCACTCCCATGTGCATTTCAGACAATATCGCGTAGGTTCCTAAACAGCTTAGATTTGCAGGGCCTGACCAGGTCTGCTCCCATGCAAACTCCTGATGGGTCAGTACCCAGCTCAGTGTAGAGAAACAGGCACCCAATATCGGATGTACATAGACAGTACTGGCCAGAAAAGCCAAACAGTCTAGCTTCGGAGAAGTTGTGGCCAGTGCCAGGGTGCCTGGGACCACACTACTCAGGTGTGTGGAAGAAATCAGGAATATGCCAAGATGAAGAGGAAGAGGACAATCTCTGGCATCCAACCCAAGCAACGCAAGTCCACGAGAGGTAAACATGGAGGAAATCGAGAGTCGCATTCCTGAAATGACTGAAGTAATGTCAACTGAAGTGAAGAAACAACTTCATGAAGCTATAAGAGAAATTAGAACAGAAATTCTATCCCAGGTAAAAGAAGAAATGAAAACCATAATAAAAGAAATACTAAGCACCTCTAAAGAAGACACAGAAAAAAAATAGAGGAGCATAGGAAAATGAGGGAAACCATGAATGAACAATATAAAAGAGATTTAGAATGCATGAAACAGATTCTAAGAGAGGTCCAGAAAATTAAAAACTCCTTTGAAAGCTGGCAAAATTACTTGAAAGAAATTGAAGCTAGACTTTCAAACCTTGCAGACAGGTTTGCAGCTTGTGATCATGAAAGGAATGATCTCTTAAAAATAACAAGGACTCAGGATGCAACAATACAACAGTTGTTAGATAACTCAAAGAAGTATAACTTAAGAATTAAAAATGTGAGTAAAAAGCAGGGGTCAAGACAAATGACATCAGGACCTTATTTACAGAAATAATTTTGGAGAACTTTCCAAGTATAGAAAAAGAAAGTGACATTCAAATAAGTGAGGCATATAGAACTCCAGCTAGCCATAACCAAAACAAATCTACACCCAGACATATAATAATCAAGATTCCAGAAATTCAACTCAAGAACAGGATATTAAAAACTGTTAGAGAAAAGAAACAGATCACCTATAAAGGAAAACCCATCAGAATCATGCCAGACTTCTCAACACAAGCCATCATGTCAAGAAGAGGCTGGAGGGAAGTATTGCAAATCCTGAAAGAAAACAACTTCCAACCCAGACTGATGTACCCTGCAAAACTTTCTTTCAAAATTAATGGAGAAACAAGATACTTTCATGACAAAGAACAACTCAAGGAATTCATGACCACCAAAACAGTCCTACAAAGAATAATAAAGGACATTCTAGAGAGAGAAAAAAAGGACCACGGTCTCAGGAACAACAGCAGAGGGGGACCATCAAGTGGGGCCAGTCGACTAAATGGAGAGGAAAACTAGGGAGCCAATGGCAGGAAAATAGCACGGCAAAGACAATGCAGTGCAAGAAGGCCTCAAGGCACCAATAGAAAGAAACACAGGCAGAGTGGATCAGGAGACAGGATCCATCAATATGCTCTATACAAGAAACACATTTACCTAGAAAGAAAATTCATAGACTGAATGAAAGTCAAAGGAGAGAGAACAATGCCCTATGTGATAGGGAGCCAGAAAAAAAAGTAGGGGTAGCCTTCCCATTAATTGCAGAATGGATAAGAAAGACATGGTATTTTATGTGTTGGACACCTTCTCAACTATAAAGGAAGATAATCTCAAGGCTCTTGTAGGTGGATAGAGGCAACTGGCGATCATACTCATGGATGAAATGGTTCAGTCACATGGGTGAATTTCGTGTTGCCGCTCTAGTATAACAAACTAAAGGAGTTAGTGGGATCCAAAATGCACAATACATATTGGGAAAGCCAAAGGGGAGGAACTATCTAAAAAGGGAAGGAAGTGGCCACTGTTAATCTATTATCATGATTTGAAACTCATGTTGTCTTCATTGTTCTGATTAGTTTCATTTTATTCTGATTTGTTTGATTTTATTATACTTGATGGCATGGACAGCTATTTTAAAGACAACAAAATCTGTTATTGCAGCCCTCGAGGATGTACAATTATCTTGTTTAGAAATGCTGTATTGCTTTTATTGTTTTGTTTTGATTGATTTAACTCTATTCTGTGTTGTTTGATTGTAGTATGTCTGAAGGTGTAGGCAACTATTCTGAAGATAACAAACATTATGGTAACCACTGTTGTTCTACTAGTATCTTGAACTTCTGTATTACTTACATTGTTCTGCCTTGTTTGTTTTGTTTTTACTGTTTTGTTTTATTGCATTTTGTTTGATTTTACTCATCCCTGATGGTATGGGCAAGTATATTGAAGATAACAAGAGGCATTATGGTAGCTATTATGGATTGCTTTTTACCCTGTTTAGAAGTCATGTACCACGTTCATTGTTTTGTAGTGATTGACTCTACTCTGTTTTGTTTTGTTTGGTTGTGTTTTTCTCAAAAAAAAAAAGACTCCTGGACAATTCTTAACAGGGGACACTTACTTTTTAAATGGATTGATTTTTAATGAAATGTGAGGAATTTATTAATAAATATGCAATCTTTGCATTAGTATGTGCTCACAGTATATAATGTTTGCGTTCCTTGCATGGAGCTTGTACATGTATGTAACACATCTTGCTTTCTTTTTTCATCCCCTTTCAGTCTTCCCCCCATCTCTTACCCCCCTTCCCATTTGAAAAAGATCTATCTCCCTACTTCAAAGTTTCCACCTCTCATTTCACTCTTTATTTATTCTTTAGGTTTCTGATATGAAAGAAATCATGAATTTTTTTTAAAAAATTCCTATTCATTCTAGAAAAATAGAAGATTAAGGAAGAAAAGTTACATCACACACTCCTGCCTCCAATATGACAACCAGTGTTGACATATTACTACTATCGTTACAAACTCTTTCTAAGAACAGATGCCCATAAATACTACTGGACTGTAGAGCCAGCTTTGTGACTCCAGCATATGACAAACACCTGGCCAGGGTAAATGTACATGAATATCATGTAAAGGGTACACATTCCACCACTGACTCTCTTCTGAGTAGTCAATTGCTACTGTTGGGCATGTTAGGTTACTTCATTACTTGTCATTATAAATGATATTCTACTGAGCATTCTTGTTCATTCATCTTTGTGCAATGATCTCATTGTTTCCTTAGGGTGTATTTTTAGACCTGGAAGTGCTGGCTTAAGAATCATGCTCCTACATTAAGGATTTTCACTCTCCAGGAAGCTCTGCCCTGTGGAAGAAGGGTGGGTACATTCCCCACACTTCTCTAACAAGCAAGCAGTGGATTAGAAATATCTTTAAGATAAAATGTGATGCTTACTCCGTTACCGATGCTGGATGGGGTGGGTCCTACCCAGCAGGCTCAGAAGAAAGGAATCATTGCCTGGAAGCAGGGGCCTGGTCATCAAGGGCTCCTATTTCCTTTTTGGTGTGAGGATTCCACACACTGGTTTTCCAGGAGTCCTTCCCCCTCCTAGCCTTAATGTAATAAAAAGCACCACTAATCGGAGAACTGTGGTCAGTTCAAGCCCTAGGAAGCTGTTTTTGCAGCAGGACATAGTAAATGAGAGCACATTTAGAAGATCAGGTACCATTCTTGGTCCTTCATTGTGAACGATCACCCCAGCTTCAAATGAGGGTGTAACAGGGGCTGAACAGGTTGATGCCTTGACCCCAGGAGACCAAGAGGGTCAGCTACAGCTGGAGGAGCTTGTCCTTGGTTATCAGAGGGAAAAGCTGTAAGATTCCAAGCTTTCAGCCTCCAAATGTGTATGGTGAAATAGATCGGAGCAGCCTGCTCTCTTCTGGAGAAGTCAACCAAGAAGCCAGTGGCCCACTCTTCCTGGCTCCTGGGGAATAGAGGATCAAGACCTCAGCATTCAACTGTGCGATCCTTCGGAAACCTGTCACTTTGAAACTTACCTGGCACTGAGCCCTTTAGGGCTTATTTACTCTTTTTCCTCCCTTCTCCCTCTTCTTCCCACCTCCTCCACTTCCTACTCCTCCTCAGGCTTTGGATTAACTTTTGCCCTAGGGTTCCACTTGCCCCTGGGGTTCAACAGGACCTGGTGGTTAAAAGCTGCTTCAGTACTAAGGAGTGAAGAAACCCAATATCTGTTCTGTCTCAGCTCTAGAGCAGCATCCTTAGGTATGACCTAAAGGACAGGAATGTCATGGAGAAACTAAGCAGGCAGAGGAGCCATTAGTCTGGATTCGACTGGCTTTCTTCCCTCCTCACCCCTGCATTCCTGGTCGGTCCTCTGTCCACCCCTTCTTTCTTCCCAAGTGTGGAGCTCTTTTCATCAAAGCCAACAAGGAGGCATTGGCCCTGCCTGCCCATGAATGCCACTGGCCTCTTTGCCTCATCGGACCGCAGGATGAGTTCTCTTCCCATCCTAATTCACAGGTGAAGAAACTGAGGTACAGAAAGGCAAAGATGCCCTGGTAGACCGAGCCAGTCTAAAAGTGAAACCAGCCACCTGTAAAACTCACAGAGCAGGACGTGGTGCATGGAAAACGCCATCAATGCCAGCTCTGTTTGCTCTCTGCTGTTCCTCTTATTTTTATCACCGAGTGCTCTGTGAGATGGGTACTTAATGTACTGGTGCTGCATGTGACACTTAGAAAGGACACAGTAAGTGGTGACTGCTTTTATTAAAGCATAAATTGGAACTCAAATTGTTTGTCACAAATTTACAGCCTCCAAATACTCAGACAACTCTCCCAGACTCATAGCCTTTGCTATGACTTCTGGGGGATTTAGCTCCCTCTTCCCTGTGTGTCCCTCTCCCTGGGCATCGCTTATCTCTGCCTCACTCTCTGTCCCCCTCTTCCCACTGTCACCTTCTCAGGCACCCACAGTGGCTCTCCCTTGGCATCCAATCCTCCTTGGTGACTTTCTTCCCTCCCTCCTGGGTCTGCTGCATGCACTTCCCCGAAGGTCAGTGGACTTCTTAGGTTGGGGTTTTGTCACCAGCAGTTGGGAAACAATTACTGTCCTCTCTATACCTTCTATTCCTGGCTGACTTCCCCCTCCCTCCCTGCAACTTTCTGCACTGAAAATCTTCAGTGTTTCAGTCTCATCGTTTTTTTTTTTTTTTTTTGGTCCTAAATATCAACTTAATGACAGTTCTTGCAGAATGCTCAAAGACATGGGGGACTGGATAATCACTTTAATTTTCTTTCATTTTCATGTCTTTGTCCTCTGGGAGATGCATGTGCTGGGCATCTCTGGCTCACCTTCTTTCGTGGACACACCTGACCAAGAAACACTTTAATGTTGCTGGCAATGTACCCCTCCAGCGACTTCTCAGCAGCATGTTCCTTCGAAGACCTTGATTTCCACTCACCCTGGAAATGTTCTATAATTGTCTCTCTGAACTTCTCAGAATTTCTCCCCTTGTCCTGCTTTGCTTCTCTTTGGGGTGTTGCATCATCCCTCTTGCAAATGGGAGTCCATAGAGTCCGAGCTGTCATTGGTAGTTAATGTTGTCTCTCCTTCACCTCTGCTCCATTGTGCACCCTTGACTCCCTCCCTGTCCCAGCTCAGAAGTCACATGTCCTGGTCAATACATCTCTTCTCCAGGATCCATGGTTGTTTCCTGTTGTTTCCAGGACCTCTGTGGAAATGGCGGATCCCTGAGTCTCTTCTATAAAATGATGTAGTATAGAATATGATTTGTGCACATTCTCCCATACACTTTAAATCATTTTCAGATTATTTATAATAACCAAAACAACATAGATGCTGTATAAATAGTTGTTATACTATGCCAGTTAAGAAATAAGGACAAGAGAAACTCCTGAGAGTCAGTCATGCTGGGACCGGGAGGAGCCTATCAAGGACCCAACTAGCCAGCCTTCCTGGTAAGCCGTGCAGATTGTGCGGAACCCAGGAAGACAAGGAAAAGCCAGAAACTCCAGAGACTCAATGCAATTTTTTTGAAGTATTTTTTTAAATCTCTGATTGGTTATATCTGGGAATCCAGAACCCAATATAGAAAGGGTCAACTGTATTTGCATGTACAGTATCACACCCTGCAGGCTTTAAGTGGTACTCAAAATGTTAGCTTTTGACCTCAGCTAATTCTCTGTTGCATAGGTATAAATTTTGTGGACGGTGTATTCATCTCTCAGTGACCTCCTGTGATATTTGCCAAAGGAGTCCATCTGCTCCCTCCCACATCCCCAACCCCTGTAGTTAGGTAGGGACAGGTGACAGAGTCAGACCAATGAGTCTTGGTTGGAAAGGATGCGTGCTACTTTCCTGCTACAGCACAGAGGAGTTAGGCAATTCTCTAGCTGTCCCCTCACCTGCCCAGTGACTGATGAGTCATCAAGTTTAGATGGTGGGGCCAAAGATCAAAGCTTTTGGATAATGCAGGACCCCAGCTGAGAGCAAGAAATAAATTGTTCTGTGAAACCACTGAGTTTCTATGTAGCATGTAGTAGTCTACTTGGTCCTGATAGTCCAGCATTCTGTGCCAGTTTTCCACTTGTAGGCTAACTTTTATATGTTCCCAAAATGTACATTGATTTCAATATTGTTTCATGTAAGATATAAGCAGACAAATATCAGTTACCATAATTGCACAGCCTAGATAGTTGATAAACTCATAGATACGACATACAGATATAGACTTTCCCAAGCATCATGGATAGGGAATATGATGGAAAAATTTTAATATTGTTAGATGTTTGAGTCATTGAAATTTTAATTACTTAATTAAAGTGAAAGATGTCTACCCAAGTAGGTCCCAGATAGATTCCAGAATCTGAGACACACTTAGTTTTTCCAAGCTTACACCATCATCAGGAAAGAAAAATCCCACTCTTTCAGAGCATGGGCACATGATCCAGAGCAGCTGTTTATTATGACAGTGCCACCTGCCTTTTGAAAATCATATTTAAAATAAAAATTGTGAACAAAACTTTTACAAAAAGTATAGATGGATAATTCTTGTCAGTGGAAGATGAAATGGGGAGTGGAATATATAAATGTTGTTGAAGGCACCAAAATGACACATCATGAAAAATGTATACATTCAAATTTAAAATTGGAATTTTCATGGGATAGAGGATGTATCAAAAATTGGAGAAAGATATTTGCCAACACACAATGAAAAAGGGGTCAATATTCAGAATACATAAAGAACTCTTTAAATAAGTAAAGGAGAGACTCACAAAATCAAAAAAATGGGCCAAGGATATGATGTAGAGACTTTTTTATATGGACATGAAATGTGTTCAACCTCTCTGATAAGTGGCATTATCCAGAAATGCTGGATTTTTAGCTAAACTCTAATCATCGCACTAAGCAAAAGGCAGTGTCCCCAAAGTGAAGATTAACTTTGAGACAAGAGAGTAGGGGTTTTGGATTTCTATGCTGAGGCAGAATCCATGGCAGGAAGAGAAGACAATGACCAAGAATTCCTTGACAGAATCTGGCACAGTTTGATCTTGGCCCAGTTTATGTTGCTATAATGGGATACCCAACAAGGGAAAATCATCATGATCAGAATTTTTTTTGGCTTGTGGTTCTGGAGGTCATGAAGTCCAAGATCAAAGGATTGTACCTAGTGAGGGCCTCTGACCATGTCATCCCATGGTAGGAGAGCAAAGAGAGGCACTGAAGAGAGCCAGAGGTCCAACCTACGGTTTCAGCCCATCACAGCTGTCATAAATCCAGTGTGCTCGTGACCTAAATACCTCACTTTAGGCTCCACCTCCCAACACTGTTGCACTGGTAATTAACTTTCCAATCCATGCTTTTAGGGGGACACATTCAAAACACAGCAGCCTTTGAGAAATCAAACATCTTAAACAGGGGCTTCTCTTGTCCTCAGGGCTTGTAGTTGTCAAAAAGCCACAAGAGTACAAGGAGGAGCTATACGTTAAGAGTTCCCTGCAACAGACGTCCTCAAGGAGACTTCATTGTAATTGGGACATCCAGGGAAAACATCCTGGAAACTGTTGTAAAATATTTCATGCTGCTGTCAAAGAATGTGTCGATGGGCTGGTGCCCAGCGTTTTCTTCATCACTGTGGACAGACTACTTTGTACCTTGTATTGAAGTAATGAATTACAATTGTTGGGAAAATTTATGTTGAAAAATTTTGCATGTTTTAAAGTTGGCAGTCGCTTATTGAAATAAGATTTATTAGTTTTTTGGTAAGATGTTAAGCTGGCAGCTTTAACAGGGAAAAAAGTATGAATAAGCCAATGAAAAGCAAATTTCAACCCCAGCTCTAAGTGACCTGCCCTTTCCTAGATAGCTCAACATGGCACTAACGTGGCTATTACTCAGCTTCATCAGGAGGCTTTGGAGAAAGTTGAATATTCTCTCCGAGCCTCAGTTCCCTTAACTGTAACTGTAAAGATCAGTAACACACTTTGGTCTGCAGGGGGCAAGAATAAGAGCAGACACAGTGCCTGGCACATAAACAGCCATCAGGCGATGTGAGCACTTATTAGGAATAAGACCAGTGGGGCTGTCAGGTTTTCCTTGGTACGGATGCCTGTGCTTTCTGTCTCCCATGCCAGGGGGTGGACATTTGGCACACCAGCCTCGCCTTACTCCCAGAGCCCGTTCTGACCCTGGGCTTGCACTGCTGAGACACATGAGCAGGTTGGGGAGGGAGAGAGCAAGTCTGTAGCCACGGACGAGGCCGGGTTAAGAAACCCGCAAGGGATTCCTGGTCTTCCACTCCTGCACCCCACTGCTGCTTCTCCGCATGTGCCCATCTGGGTTGTACTCCACACTGCTGGGAGGTCACAACTGGACAGAGATGCTCCTTCTCCCTGACCCTGCTTTAATTTCCTCCAAAGCCTTTATGAGTACTCAGCATGCCATATATTTTTTCTTACTGATTCTTCTCATTGCTTCTGTCTCTCTCCCTGCAGCTGAATGCCAGGCTGTAGAGATGTGGACTCTGTGTGTTGAGTTCACTGCTGTATCCCAGCATTTGCCCAAGACCTAGTGCAGTACTGAACCTCAATACATCTGACTGAATGCACTGAATAAAATGGACTTCAGTAGAATCCAAAAGTGCCCAAAGTCATTCTTACAGGCTGAATTACAGCACACTAAATTCACATGTCATAGTCCCAAATCCAGAACCTCTGAATCAGCTATATTTGGAGACAGTGCCTTTAAAGAGATGATTACAGTGAAATGAAGTCATAGGATGGCCCTGATCAGGTGTAATGGTAAGATTCCTCTTAAAAAAAGAAGATGGGCCAGGCGTGGTGGTGCACTCCACTAATCCCAACACTCAGAAGGCTAAGGCAGGAAGATCATTGCAAGTTTGAGACCAGCCTGGACCACAAAGTGAGCCCAAGGCCAGCCTGAACTGCATAATGAGATCCTGTCTCAAAAAGACAAAAAGAAAAGGACAGTAGGACAAGCCCAGGCAGCAGGAAGACCCAGCCAGAAGGTAGCCATCTGCAAGCCTTGGTCTCAGACTTCCAGGCCCCAGCACC
>RJWT010006119.1:0-29726 GCA_004365215.1 Cuniculus paca
CCCTTATTAAAGTGCCTTTTTGGACAATAAATTTCTGATGGTCACTCACAGTCCTCTAAATCACTCCTGTGGACCACAAGATTCACAGAGGTCACAGTTAAGTCTGTCCCCAGTGGCAGAGTGTGGATCCGCCAACCCACAAAGCTGGAGATGAGAGCAGGCATTAGCAGTGGAGGAGGGGTTTAGGATGGGGGAGTCAGTCCCCTCTTCTCTGTTTTGCTCCTTCAGGCTCTGGTCTAGCAATGGGATTTCATCATTGTCTTCAATGAGGTCTGCTGTGCTTCTGTATTAGAGTTGGAAGGGGTGAAGATAAGGGTGCTTTCCTTACTATGGGTGCCAAGATAACTACAGACTTGGCTTCCAGGTCCTTTCTTGGATTCCAGACATGGAAGGAGAGCCCCTGCTGATGTAACTATGGGAAATTTACCTACTCGCTCAGAATGTTTGAGTGAATCTATCTCTTTCAAGAATATTTCTGACCCTGATAGTCAAATCCCTGCAGATCTAAAATTACCCATGGTTAAGGGCTAGATGGTTCCATCACCCTCCGGTCTGCACTCCTCCAGCCACAGTTCCAACAAGAGTAGTAAGGGGAAGAGCCCAGTGATGTCATAAAGGTACCTATGACACAGGCACCAGGATGGCACCCAACAGTTAAGCCCCTTCTAAGAAAAACTCAGAATATCTGTCCTTACTTTTCTACCAGAACGACTACAAAATCATCTAAGATACTTACCAATTGACACAAAGCTGTATAAGGATACTCTTTAACTGGCTAGCATTCATTAAGTGTATTTTAGTTCATTTAAATAATGGTACCTCAAATAACAATTAGAATGGGTTTGTTCTCTACATACAAATATAGAAGGGTATATGAATTTAGTGGTGAAACAAATCAAGATGAAGAATAAAGTGACCCAAATATAAGGACATATTTATACACATCTGTTATAAAAGCATCACCCCAAAAGTGGGAGAGGAAAAAAAATGATCATCCCCATTAAAGATAGTTCGAGGGAATAGGGCAAACTCCCTCACTGTGGCTAAACCCCTGTGTCTGGCCTCTCTGCAAGCCAGCCAGTTTCAGGACCCTGAGAGATCAGGACATACAGGCCAGAAATTCTCATGAAGCCCCCAGGACTATCACAGGCTCAAGTGGGTTTAAGCATTCTTCTATCTTCCTCCACCTCTGAGGGCTTTGAGGTCACAGTCAGATGGGTAGAGCTTAGCCGCTGCCCAAGCAGGGACCCACTTCTGCCTGCACCCAGCCTCTGAAGACCCAACTGGATATGGTGAGGCCTGGGCCCGCCTCAGAGTTACAGTCCCAGAGGTCACTGAAGTATGCACTTGGGTGGGGTGAAGATGAGAGCATCTGTGTGGGTCTACAGAGGGAATACAGGGAAGAGGAAGAGGCCATATGAGGCTGAGGAACCTGCTGGAGTGAAGTTAATGGGATGAGAAGGGAGGGAAGAGGGAAATGGGTAAATGGTGGGCTACACTATGTGGGACAGGGCAAGTACCCAAAGCACCCATTTGAAGATTAAAATATTGGCTAGGTCTGGGAGACCTGCATCAGTTTAGTGCCTCCCTCTGATGTAGGAGGTAGAGTGTGGCAAAGCTGGCTGGAGAAGTGGACAGGACCTGTAAATTACAAGCCCCAGGGCTGCTCCAGATGATTTTCAGGATACCACTAGATGTGGATAAAGATCAGATGCCCAAGGAGCTCGCTATTGCCACTCTTCATGGTATCCCATCCTGGGTCTCCCATACCCAGGGCGTACTTCTATTTTTCCTCTTTTTCACTTACCCTGCTTTGTTTGGCCCAAGTTCACTCTGCAGAGCCAATTCTTACCTTATCCCTTCACCCCTCGTTTTCGAATAAACTTTTGACACTGTTTTTGACTTGTCACGTCCAATTCTTTGAGACAAGAAGGTCCTGGAATACTTTTGTTTGTTGAGCCATTTCAAAAGGTACTACAACAATTGCTATATGGGTTCATCTACCATCAGCCCCGGGCAATGTGGCACCAGTAGAGCCTCAGGAATTACTCAAGCAGCAGCTCCCCTTCTCTTAACAATCACAGTCCACTATTCCTTCAGTCTGGTGACTCTTTTCTTTACTTGTACATTTCTTAGCAAAAAAATAAAGGAACCAGGTCACAGCCATAGCTTTAAATTTAATGGGACTCTTACTGTAACCCCTGCCATATACCTTCCCTCACTAGAATCTAGGGAGAACCTGACAGAACCTGAACTTGTAGGGACAGAACACACAAATGACCATGTGGATAACAAGAAAGAGTGGTAACAGACCCACTATCATTTCCTCATGTTGGTTCCTAAGCACATACCCACTAGGGACTGGGCATCAACCCCATAATAATCATTGACTGAGGGCAACAATTGACATACTACAACCCATAAGCAAAATTCAGCCCACTGCCTGTTTTGGGGCTGCAAAGAATGGTTTTTTACATTTTTCAGTGGTTGAAAAAATGCACAATAATATTTAATAGCATGTGAAATTCAAATTTCTGTGTCCTTGAAGTTTTATTATGCTTATGATTTACATTTTCTTTATAACCACATTTGCACTACAATGACAGAGTTAAATAGTTGTGTCAGAGATCACATGTGGCAGTCTCAGTAATTCCCACTCCTACTCAGTGGAAACCACAGTAGCACAGTTATGACCAGTGCTTTCTGTACCATATGCATTGCTCTTCTGTGATCTATTGCTTATTACCAGTGCATACTTATCATGTCAAAATAAGAAGGAAAGGGAAAAGAAGTCTTTAAATGTCACACTTTCAAGACAATGGAAGGGCCAGGGATTTAGCTCAGTGGCCAAAGCGCCTGCCTGGAAAGTGCGAGGTTATGAGTTCAATCCCTGGTGCTGCAAAAAAACAAAACAAAACAAAAAAAAAAAACCACAAAAGGTCAACAATTGCGTTCCATACATTGTTCAATACACTGAGGGGCATCTTTATAGCTGGGAATCTAGCTCAGTGGCATAAGCGCCTGCCTGGCAAGCTCAAGGTCATGAGTTCAATCCCTGGTGCTGCAAAATAAATAAATAAATAAATATATAAAGACAATGGAAAGCCAGGAGTGGGTGACACATACCTGTAATCCCAGCATTCTGGGAGGTTGGGGCAGGAGGAGCACAAATTCAAGCTTGGCCTGGGCCATTTGGCAACTTAGCAAGACCCTGTCTCAAAAGAAGAAAGAAAAAAGAAAAAAGGACTGAGGATATGGGTTAGTGCAAAGCCCTGGGTTCAATCCCCAGTACTAAAAAAAAAAAAAAAAGAAAAGAAAAGAAAAAAGGCAAAACACAGTCATTATGCAATGACACTAAAGCAATGCTGAAAGAATACAAGAGTATGTAATTACCAGATTAAGCAGTCCACAATATTTTTAACTCACAAGAGAACGAAGATCATAAAAGACATTTTCAATGGTGTGTCTCACCACAGCAAAATTTCTTTGCAAAACCTAAAATATGAAAATAACCCTGCAACCAAAATGACTTCCAAGTTGCTCATTTGCCAGCAAAGCAGAGAAAGCTGTCACCAGTAGCAGATTAATTACATTGGTCTGGTTGCAACAGCTGAAGAAATGTCTCCAGAAAAAATAAACTTAACATTATTAGCCTTTCCATGTGAATAGTTACTCCGAGTTGAAGGGCGGGAGGGACAAGTTTAAAAAAGGTAAATCATTCGTTAGCTCCTAATGAATTGATAGAGGTACCAGTATAACCTAGCTGTGGGTTACTAAAGGAGCAAATGTCAGGTTTAAAGTAACAGAGAAGAAAAAAAAGAAAAAAAGGAAAGGAGAGGAGAGGAGAGGAGAGGAGAGGAGAGGAGAGGAGAGGAGAGGAGAAAGGAAACAAAAGAAAAGAAAGGGAAAGAGAGCTAAATTCTATAAATAGTGTGCAAAAAACAAATGTGTGCAGAATATTTGTCGAAGTTGAGAAAAACTTAATTCAATACTACTTGAAATGAAATCTGCCAAGATAAATCAGATAATAGAAAAACTACAGGTGAAGTAGAAACAAGGCATAACTGAACAGTCTTACAAAGCTCGTTGAATTGCATGGTGCTTAAAGCCTACGGTGACCCATTGAATTCATCGGTGGCACTAGGTGAAAAATATTGGAATCTATTGTGTTATTGAGCTAGTATCAATGGCAAATTTCCCTTGGCATTACTGACTTAACCATTGTCATCAGTTCTGTGCATGTCTATCAGAAGGAATGTGCTGACTTGCTTAACACACAGTAGTTCCATGGCTCAGCAGTGATAAGGTTTCATTGGAAACTTTTAAATTCATGGTCAAGATTAAGATTTTTCTGAATGAGAAAAACTGCCCCCAATTAGCATCAAACACTGAATGACACTAGAAATTAGCTGCTTCTGCTGTCATCATATTTCTTAATGAACTAAACCTATAATTAAAGGGCAAACCAATGCTGGTAGGTAAAACTGGTACAGTATTCTGGTTCAGTCATCATAATCACAAATAATTCTTATTGACAAGTAACGGCAAGTTTCTCTACCTCTTCCCAAGTTAGCAAAAGCTAAAATTAGAAGTGAGCTATCTACTCCCACACAGATCTCCAGAGATGTCTTTGCTGAACTCAAACTACAATTCTAGCAGCAACTTTTTCTCAGATTTCTGTACAAATACAAGGAGACTTTCCATAGTTCTGGAGTTATTTATCTAAAATACTGCAAAGCAGTCACCTAAACTTCAATTGGAAATAATTACTCTACAATATTATGACACATTTAGAGGCACATGTCAAGAGAAGGATCTGATAGGACGCTATAAATGTCTCTGGTATAAATCCTAAAGTCCAGTGGGGCGTGATGGCTCATGCCTGTAATCCCAGCACTCGGGAGGCTGAGACAGGAGGATTGTCTTGAGTTCGACACCAGCCTGGGCTACAAAGTGAGCTCAAGGCCAGTCTGAACTACATAGTGAGACCCTGTCTCAAAAAGACAAGGGCTAGGGATCTAGCTCAGTGGCCTAAGCGCCCACCTGGCAAGCGTGAGGTCATGAGTTCAATCCCCGGTGCCACAAAAATAAATAAATAAATAAATAAATAAATAAATAAATAAATCCTAAAGTCCAAAGGCTAACCTGGAGTGGTGGCATATGCCTGTAATCCCGGCAATCGGGAGGCTGAAGCAGGAAGATCGCTGTGAGTTGAGGTCAACCTGGGATACATGGTGAATCCAGGTCAGCCTGAACTACATAGCTAGACTGTCTCAAAAAATAAAAACAAAACACAAAACACAAAGGCTAGAGAATTCATAAATCTCCAGGAGAAAATGAATGTCACAGTTCAGCACCCTTTCTCCACATTCTTGTTATCCTCGGATCATCACTGGATTACATGATGCCCACCCACACTGCTGAGGGCAGTCTCTGCAGCTCAGCCTAACAATTCAAATGCTAATCTCATCCAGAAACATCCATGCAGACACAGCCAAAACTCAGTATCTACTGGCTATCTGGGACTCCCATAGCCTAATCAAAATGATGCATAAACTAACCATCACAATTATTGAGGATTCTTGAGAGTTCTTTGCAGATTATGGATACAAAGTCTTTCTTGAATATGTGATTTATAATGTCTCCTAAATCTGGCTTATATTTTCATGTTCTTAACAATATCTTTCACAAATGTGTAATATATATATATATATATTTTCTTTTGCAGACTCTTTTTCTAAAGATAATAAAGATTTTCTCCTATATTATCTGGTAAAATTTTTATAGTTACATATTTTATATGTATATCTATGTTTAATCTTTGGTACTGGGGAATTGAACTCATGACCTTGTGCTTGCCAGGCACGTGCTTGTACCACTGAGCTAAACCCCAGGCCCGTATCTAAACTTAAGTTATCCATTTTGAATTAGTTTTTGTATAAAGTATGAGGATTCCATTGATATTCAATTCTTTTTTGCAAATGAATTTCCAATTGTTCAAACAAATTACTGAAAAACCCATACCTTTCCCATTTAATTTCCTTTGTGTCTTCATCAATAATTGATTGCCTTTGTTGTATGAATCTATCCTTGGACTAGTCTATTTCACTGGACAGTGCACTCATTGAATACTGGTGAACCCTTCACCAGTACTACAGTTGTAATTATTGCTATAACTTTATAATACAGTAAGTCTTACAACCAGTTACCACTAGAAGAGCTTTACTCTTCTTTTTCCAAAGTGTTTTGTTATTCTACTATTTTGACTTTCCATTTTAATTTTATAATCAGATTTTCTATATCTATAAAAATCCTTCTGAGATTCTGATTAGTATTATATTAAATTTACAGATCACTGGTGATAATTGCTATCTTTACTATGCTGAGTCTTCCAATTCATGAACATAGTACAGTGTGTTTCTCCATTTATTTAGATCTTTTATTTGTTTGTTTGTTTCTTCCATCAATTTCCTGTAGTTTTCCATCTGTAGATTCCTTGTATATTATTAGATTTACAACTAAGAATTGATGGAAGTATAGTAAATATTATTTTTCTTTAACTTTCCAACTGCTCATTGTTATTATACAGAAATATGATTTGACTTAGTGTGAAACCTTGCGTCCTGAAACTTTATTTAGTTCTATTATCCATTTCAGACTTGTTTTGTAAATTCCTTGGGATTTTCTACAAAAACAATCATGTTGCCTGTGGATAGGAGTGGCTTAATTTCCTCATTTCCAATCTGTATATCTTTTTTTTTTTCTAGCTAGGACTGCCAGTAAACAGAATGTATAAAAGAAAATATTCTTGTTCTTGCTCAGTCTTTTATCATTAAGTAGGATAATAGCTGGATGATTTTTGTAGATGAACTTTATCAGGTTGGGGAAGTTCCCTTCTAGTCCTAATTTGCTGAGAGTTTTTAGTATGAAGGGAAGTTGAGGGTGGAGATATAGCTCTGTTGTAGAATGCATGCTTAGCATATATGAGGCCCTGGATTCCATCCCCAGCACCAAAAAGAGAGGGGAAAGCTAACATTTAAATGCTGTCAAATATTTATATGCTTCAATTCATATGACCTAGTTGTTTATCCCCTTTAAATTGATGATATGTTGGGCTGGTGGCACACGCCTGTAATCTCAGCACTCGGGAGGTTGAGCCAGGAAGAGTGCTTCAAGTTCAAGACCAGCCTGAACTACATAGTGAGTTTAAGGCCAGCCTGAACTGCAAGGTGAGACCCTGTCTTAAAAATTAATTAATTGAGTCAGCACCATCACAGACTGCAGAGGGAGAGAACAAGATCCACTTGGGGACCTGCACCATGTGTGGGTCACTGCCAGAGCAGGGACAGCCAGACCCAAGCCTTTCCCCATGAGTCAGAGCATCTCGGACTGCAGGGGGAGAGAACAAGACCTTCTTGGGAACCAACACCTTGTGCAGGTGGCTGCTGGAGTAGGGACAGCCAGACCCAAGACTTTCCCCATGAGTCCACACCATTGTGAACTGCGGGGTGAGAGAACAAGGCCCCATCAGGAAGCAAGGTCCTCCTGCGAACCAGTGCCATGTGCATGCCACCGCCTGCACAGGGGGACAGCCAGATCCCAGCCCCTTCCAGCTTGCAGGCTGGCAAACAAGAAGTACCAATCCACACCCTCCCCTTGTAAGCAACCAGCTGATCTGGAGAAACACAGGTTGTGATGATAACTATTGAGGTGAAATGCAATTGGATGCATATAGTGCTTTTAGTGTTTCACTGACCTGCAGGTCTAGGGCCAGTGGTCTGATCATCTGTTTGGAAGATAGTGGTACGCAGTGTGGCATCTAGGAAGGATCTCCCACTAAGGGTGGTAGCCATAGATTCCCTGTAGTCTGGTTTTGAAGTCCTATATCATTCATCGTTTTGTTGGGTTAGGTTTTATTCTCTTTTGTTTTGTTCGATTATGCTATATCTGATGACATGAGCAGTTATTTCAAAGATAGCAAGACATATTATGGTGCCCATTTTGGATTTACTACTGCCTTGTTTTGAAGTCCTTTATTGCATCCATTGTTTTGTTTTTATTGTTTCTATTCTATTGTATTCTGTTTAATTTTTACTATGTCTGAAGGTATCTGAAGCTATTCCAAAGAGAACAAAAGGCATTATGGTAACTATTGTTGATTTTGTAATGTTTTGAATCCTGTATCACACTGGTTTGTTTTTATTGGCTTTATTGTTTTATTTTCCTTGGTTTCATCCTCTTTAAAATAAAAATAATTAATTAATTAATTAGATAATATGAATTACATTGATTGATTTCCAAATATTAAAACTACTTTTCTGAAATACAGTCCACTTAGTCATGGTGTGTGTGTGTGTGTGTGTGTGTGTGTGTGTAATATATAATACACACTTTGTATTTAGCATGGGACTGCTAAATTAGATTTGCTAGTATTTCATTGATGATGTTTTGGGCTTCTCTCTTCATGCAGTATGTGGGCCTATAATTTTTTATTTTTACACTATCTTTGTCTGGCCTTAGTATCTGAGTGCATTAGTTACCTTTCTGTCACTATAACAAAATATTTGAGGTATTAACTTATAAAAAGAAAAGGGTGATTCTGGCTCACAGTTCTGAAGATTCCAGACCAACATTAAGTGGCCCCACTTCTTTGGCCCTCTGGTGAGGGCAGCACATCATAGCAAAAGCATGTGCCAGAGAAAACCACTCCCATTGGAGAGCAGAAAAGGAGAAAGAGGAAGAGACCCACAGTACCCTCAAAGTCAATTACTTAAGGGTCTTTCCTGAGGCTCCACTTTTCAAAGGTCCCCCACCTCCCAATAGTGCCACCTGGGACCACAACTTTAACACATAGGACTTGGGGGCCACTCACACACACCATGGCACAGGACCCGGTGTGTTGCTCTCATAAAATCAATTGGGAAATGTCTCTTCCTCTTCTGTTTTGTAGAACTGGTATTATTTATTCATAAAATATTTGGTAGAATTTTCTAGTTAAACCATCTAAAAGGTTTTAACTACAAACTCAACTTTTAGTGCACTGTGTTTTTTGGTTTTGTTTTGTTTTGTTTTGTTTTGTTTTGGTACTGGGGATCAAACTCACAACCTTGCACTTATCAAGCAAGCACTTGAACTGCTGAGCTAAATCCCTGGTCAAACTCAACTTTCAAAATAGCTATAAGATAATTCGGGTGATTTAATTCATCCTGGACAAGTTTTGGTAATTTTTGATTTTCAAAGAATTGACCCATTTCACCACATTAGTGTGTATACTTGTTCATGGTATTCTTTTACTGTGTTTTCAGGTATCGTAGGAAGCTCTGATACTGAAATGGGCCAGCAGAATTGCCCCAATTTCACTCAATGATCAGGTCTCTACCCACTGACCTGCATCAGTCATTGTGACTGGCATCTAGAAGGGACCCATAGGAAGAGGGACAGCCTACCCCAGACCTCTTATTTGGCCCTTTATAATCATTTGGCCACTATCCTACCAGCATGTCACAGAAAGAAACTTTCAGAAGAGCCAGCTCTCCTAGATAAGTCCTTGAAGAGGGAGACAAGGCTAAGGTCTCACCAGCTCCTCATTCTGTGATAGTCTGGGGTTTGCTGCTCCAAGAGGGATACCAGCAGAATGCCTCCTCCCCATCCCCATGCTGTGGAACCTCCTACATACCAGCCAGGTATGCAGGTAGATGAACCATGGCTTCCATCTGGGGCTCAAGGGCAAGGTACAGAGGGGTCTGAGATGAGAAAGAAGACTTCTGTTATGGCTTATTTATCCTTCCAAAGCCTCATGCACTCATAGGTGTGGCTTTTGGGAGGGACTGGATCATGACATGAGTGTGGGGATACGGAATTAGTCTGCTGATTGGTTTAGCACAGTTCTGGGTACGGTTGAACGGATTTACTGGAAACAGAACCCCCACCCTGGGTGTGGGTGGCACCAACCAATAGGCTTGTAGCCTAGATAGAATAAAGAGGGATGAAGAGGCTCACTGTTGTTGCTGCCTTCCTTACCATGAACTGTTCCTCCTCTACCATGCCACCCTGCCTTGGAGCCAGCCAACTATGGACTGACACCTCTACAAACTGTGAGCTAAAATAAACCTTTTGTCCTTTAACTTGTGGTGTCCGATATTTTGCCTCAGTAATGAGAAAGTAACTAAGACAACTTGGCTTGGCTAACTAACAGCTACCATTTCAGGCATCAGATTCTGACTTAGTAACTGAATATGAGAGTACAGTCTCAGTCAGGCAGGGAGACAGGGTCACAGGTTTGGCGTGAGTGTACTTCTCTAAATCTTGGGGATAGGGAATGATCCCTGCGCATAAAGACTCAGGTGGGTGAATTCTTGGTGAATGTGCTGCCATTTCCATGACCACCCCTAAGGCTCCTGTGATGTACAGTCTGGGAAAGTGCCCCACTTCCACAGATGAAGCATGAGCGATGTGTCACAGGACTGGCCATCTGCACTCCCTACTTCCCTACCTATGGCAGACTTTGCTAATTGATCACAGTTTTTGCTCAGTTTGGAGAAAGAATCCTTCTACATACATGGCTTCAGACAACTCCTGTCAGTTCCCCAGAGCTAGTATCTGAGATGCCAAGTATCTCCCACCATCTGCCCTGCCCTCCTAGTCAGAGAAAGTCTGCAGAAGGCCAGTTCACTGCTTTATTGGGAGGGGAATACACTCCGTCATAACACAAGGCCCTGAGCCCAGCAAGATCTCCAGCTCGAAATGAAGCTCCCTGGTAGTGACTCGGTAATGGCCCTTGATGAGACCCCGGGAAGTGCAGCTGTGGCACCTCCAGAAGGCCTGGATGACACGGACAGCACTGAGCACTTGGCAGTAGTGCTGGCGAGCACGCCACATGCGGACCCAGGACTGCAGTCTGACCGCTGCCTGTTCCTCCTTTAAAAATGTTTCCAGCATCACATGCCGTCTCTTGTCCATCAGCTTTGCCAGAATCATCCGCCACCAGCACTGAATGACCCAGGCTCTGAGGGCCGCATGCAGCAGTGCCCGGCGCACCAGTGTGCCCCTCCACCAGGCCTGGATCTTTACAGTTGACATCTCTTTCTGGTCTTGGGACTTGCAAAGAAATAAAGGAGACATTCAGAGAATGCTGCTCACCCATTCAGCTTCAGGATGCCAGAAAAGGCCCTGATCTCCCATCAACAGTTGTCCCTTCTAAGAAGAAAGTGCACTGGGAAGGGCACTGGCTCCTCTCCTCCCTTTGCATCTCTCTCTGAGGTCTTCAGCTTCCACTGAAGGTCATTTATTCTTTCTTTCTTTCTTTCTTTCTTTCTTTCTTTCTTTCTTTCCTTCCTTCTTTCTTTCTTTCTTTTCATTTTTAGCAGAATAGGAGATTGAACATAGGACCTTCACACTGAACTATATCCTTAGCCCCTTTTTTATCTTTTATTTTGAAACAAGGGTCCTACAAAGTTACTAAATTGTCCAGGCTGGGCTTGAACTTGCAATCCTCCTGCCTCAGCCTTCCAAAGTACTGAGATTACAGGTATGCACCACCACTCCTGGCTGAGAGTCATCATTTTTAGTGGCTTTATTAACATCTTTAGGCTGCTTCTCCCCTTGCAATCTGCAGGAAGGGGAGAAGTTAAGAGTGAGGCTACCTTTCTTCCCTCCCCATTCATAGCCCACCTGTCCTCAGTTCTAGGCTTCCTGGACTTTTTAGACGTCAGAGGGCTCCTTCATCCTGAGAGGTGTGAGGATATCCCTAACAAGCCTGGCACATCTGGCTTGCTCTTACTCACCATTGGTCACATGTAGGATGGATGTAGATGGTTCAAATCCCTTCAAGTCTGTATTCCTCCAGCCATAGCATGGGCAGAGAGTAGAGGGAAACTTATGATGTCATAAGGGCAGGTATGACTCAGGCACCAGGTTCCCAAGACTTGAGTCTCTCCAACAAGGAAAAGACAAAAGTGCTGCCCAGATCTCCAATCTGGGACCCAGGTGAAGGTGCCAAGGGTGGCCCCTCCCATCAGCATCTTCTCTGCGTCCCGGGTGAACCACACCAGAAAGCCCAGAGAACTGCCCCTTCCCTCACTACTACCACAACTGAGGTAAACCCATCAAAAAGGCGCAGAGATCAGAGGGAACACCAGCAACACAGTAGGGTCACAACCAGGGCACACAGGATGGACAGGTAGGACTAGTAGCATAAAAAGTCTGAAGCAACAATGACAATAGGAGCCAACAGGTGGTAAGTTAGGTGAACCAGTATTATGCTTTGGGACAAAGACACACAGAATAGAAGCAGGCAGGCAGGGCTGCCCCTGTTCTTTCTTTTTCTCTTTTTTTTTCTTTTTTCCTTTCTTTTTCTTTTCCTCTTCTCTATTCTTTTTTTTTTCCTCTTGTTTAAATGGCTGGGGAGGACTTCAACCACAGAAAACTAATCCCATCCCCCAAACCCAGAGAACAAGTTCAGACAATCCCTTACTTGCTCCCTCATTCTTCTACTTCTGCCCTCTCCTCTAGCCTCCCAAAGTATGAGTGATCATCCTTTGTCCTCCAGCCTTACTTCTACTTTCTTTTCTGTTATCTTTGTTTCATCCACTATCCTTCTTAAATCTCCCCTCCACAGGGCAAAACCACTCTACCAAGGGGAAACACTTTGCATACAAGTTCCCAATTTATAATCAGTTCTGTTATATAATTGTAAATTTTGCTCCTATGGTTTAAGGTACAAAATTAATACCTACCACTGTCTGTCAGTTTCTGAACTTTGCTTGATGCTGTCATTATTGCTAATTATATTACTTTAGTTAGAATGTCACATCTGCTATAATCAGTTGTTCTTCCTTCTGTAACAATACTGGGAAACTCTGGGATAATAACTTCACCACAGCCCAGCACCAAGGAACTGGGGACTGAATGAAACAGGGACCAACATCTCAATTAACTGGGAAGGTAGGATCTTGGAAAAGACACAAGCCAAGAACCTACTACACAGAAGGCATCCCTGAGGAATAGACTTTTCCTAGAGAGGGCTTGATACTGGTGATATAGTGACCTACTACAAAAACTTACAAGGATCAACACAGAAAACAAAATTAAAATTTTTGAAATGGAAAATGACATGTCACAGAAGCAAGATGCATTCTCAGACTGCCAGCCCACCAACAACAAGTCCAGGAGACAATGAGATAGAGGAAAATGGAAGACACACACTTGAAATTTCTGAAATGCTAGCAACTTTTTTTTAACTCTCAGGTAAAAAAAAGAAATGTCAACATTTACAAAGAAATTGCTCAGCAAATCTAGAGTAGAAATTTAAAAAAATATCTGATGACAGGAAGACAATAGAAACCATTAATGATCAATATAGGAAAGAAATAGAATGAATGAAACCGATTCAAAGAGATATCCAGGAAATTAAAAATTCCATTGAAAGGTGGAAAAACTGCTGGAATGACACTAAAGACAGACTTTCAGACCTTGCAGCTAGTAACCATGAAAGGAAAGATCTCTTAAAATAACAAGGGATCAAGAAATGACAATTCAGCCCTTCCTGTGACACAAGCCCCATCATGCTGATCAGAAAGAGCTCAGGCAGAAGAGAAACTATGCCTTCCCATGAAGCAGGCTCCACCATGCTGATCAGAAAGAGCCTCAGCTAGAAGAGAAACCACACCTTCCTGTGAGCCATTCTGCCAGTCTGTAAAACCAGAAGAGCACCCGCTCACACTGATTCAACAAACTCAGGGTGAGATGATAACAACTGAGGGTAAGGAAATAGCTTGATGCTTGTACTGTTTGGTTGACTCTGCAGGCCTGGGTCTGGTGGTCTGGGCATCTACTTGAACAATGACAGTGTGCATTGTGTCAACTGTGGGGGAAAACTTCCTGTCTTGTTTTTGAAATCCAAAGTTTTGTTCCATTTTACTGTTTGTTTTATCCCTGCATCTGGTAACCTGAGCAACTATTTTGAAGATAACAATATGCAGTATTGTTCTCACTGTTTTGTTTTGCTTTGTTCTGATTTATTGTTTTGTTTTATTCAATGTTGTATTTTGATTGGTTTTATTCTGTTTAGTTTTAGTTTGATTTTGCTATGTCTAATGGTATGGACAATTATTGTGAAGACAGTAAGATATATTATGGTAGCCATTGTTGATTTCTTATTATCCTGTTTTGGAGTTTTGAACAATTTTCACTGTTTTGTTTTGATTGGCTTTATTCTGCTTTGTTTTGTTGGGTTTTATTCTCTTTAAAATAACATTAAGCCAGGTGTGGTGGTGCACACTTGTAACCCCAGCACTTGGGAGGCTGAGGCAGGAGAATCATTGTGAATTCGAGTCCAGCCTGAGCTACAAAATGAGCTCAAGGCCAGCCTGAACTGTATAGTGAGACCCTGTCTCAAAAAGACAAAAAATAAAAATAAATTTACAAAAAGAAATAGCAATTCAACAGCTGCAAGATGATACAAAGAAAAACAATGTAAGACTGATAAGTGTCAAGGAAAAAGCAGGAGTCAATACAAATGACATGAAAAGACTATTTGCAGAAAATTTTCCAAACATGAGAATAGAATATGACATAGTTAAGTGAGGCATACAGAACTCTAATTAGCCATGACCAAAATAAATCTATACCCAGATATATAATAATCAAGATTCCAGAAATTCAGCACAGAAACAGAATATTAGAGAAAAGAAACATCACCTATAAAGGAAAGCCCATCAGAATCATGACAAACTTCTCAACACAAACCTTCAAATCAAGAAGAGCTTCGGGTGAAGTCTTTCAAGTCCTGAAAGAAAACAACTTCCAACCCAGATTTATGTACCCTGCAAAACTATCTTTCAAAATTAATGAGGAAATAAGATATTTCCATGACAAAGAACAACTGAAGAAATTCATGACCACCAAACCAACTCTACAAAGAGTATTGAAGCATATTCTAGACAGAGATAAAAAAAAAATGACCACAATTCCAAGAACAATGACAGAAAGAAACCACCAAGTGGAGCAAGCAATTAAAGAGAGGGAAAATGCAAAGAACCAACAGTGGAAACATAACATGACAAAGATAAGCCAATACATATCAGTTATAACCATCACTGTAAATGGCCTCAATTCACTAATCAGAAGAAACAGACTGGCAGAATGGATCAAGAAACAAAATTTAATAAGATACAAAACTCCCGATAAATATGGAGAAAAGGTTCTGAAGTCCAATGGTGCTTTTATTCTTTGATTTGATTGGTTTAAGTCCCTTTCCTACTATTTGATTGCAATATGTGAGAAGATAGGAACAGCTCTTTTGAAAAAGGGGACATTACAGTAGCCATTGCTGGTTTCTTGTTGTCTGACTTGAAGGCCTGTAATGCTCTTTTGTTTAATCTGGTTTTATATTACTTTGTTTTGTTTGAGTTTATAGTCTGTAAATATATGAACAACCATTTTGAAGAAAGCAAGAGACACTAGGGTAACCGTTGTTAATCTCCTGTTGTTGTGTTTTGAAAACCTGTATAGCTTGCAGTGTTCTGTTCTGAAATTCTATATTATGTTTGACTCTATTCTGTTTTGTTTTGCTTTGCTTTGCTTTGTTTTGTTTTGCTTTGTTCTATTCTCTTTAAAATAAAAAAAGAAATAAATTTAGAGAAGATTAAATGCCAGTGCTCCTCAAGCTCTTTAATGAAATTTAAAGGGAAGCAATTCTCCCTAACTCACTCCTGAAGGCAAGTATTACACTGATACCAAAACCAGAGAAAGACCCAACCAAAAAAGAGAACTACAGGCCAATTTCCCTAATGAACATAGATGCAGAAATCCTCAAAATACAGCAAACAGAATGCAGCAAGTCATTAAGAAGATTGTACACCATGACCAAGTGGAATTCATCTGAGGTATGCAGGAATGGGTCAACATACTCAAATCAATAAACATAACAAACCACATCAACAGAGCCAAAGACAAAAAAAATCACATGATCATCTAAATAGATGCAGAAAAAGCTTTTGATGAAGTCCAACCCTCATTCATGATAAAAACTTACAGAAAATCAGAATAGATGGTCTTTACCTCAACCTAATAAAAGCTACCTATGACAAACCAATAACCAACATCATATTAACTGGACAAAAATTGAAAGCTTTCACTCTAAAATCAGGAACAAGACAGGAATATCCACTATTAGAGGCATGCACCACCACACCTGGATTGCATGGTTTCTCTTATATAAGAAATCCAAAATGTGTTTGAATTTTTCTCTATTCTATTGTTTCAAAAATATTTTCAGATAAATGCATATTTGTTTCATTTGTACTATTAATTTCGTTTGTTTGTTGAAAAGAAAGTTTTGCCCTTTTATTTGTTTGGTTTGGTTTGGTTTGGTTTGGTTTGGTTTGGTTTGGTTTGGTTTGGCTTGGTTTGGTTTGGTACCGGGGATGGAACTCATGACCTCACACTTGCCAGGCAGGCACTTCTGTTTGTTTCTTCTATGTAAGAATATTTTTTGTGTACACTGACACTCCGAGTAACACTTTAGCCATTCTTTTGAGATCTTGATACATGGTATATTAACCATTGTTATTCTGTAATTATTTTTGTTACAAAATTTTGCTTTATTTTTCAGAGAACAATTTTTTTACATTTTCTTTATTAATATCTACTTGTGTTAGATTAAAATAAACATTTTGAAACAAAAAAAACCTCCAAAACATAAAATTTTGAAGAGTAAAATAATAAAAAAATTATAAGAAACAGGGAGATACACTTTGTGGAGATGGGAAGGGGAGATGGAAAGGAAAAGAACGGAAGAGAAAATAAAAAGAATCAAGATGCAGTATGTATGAGCACCAATACCCCATGATGAATATGTTCATTATGTATCACAAACATATACTAATAAAAAAATCACCAGACATGATGGTACATGTCTACAACCACAGCACTCAGGAGGCTGAGGAAGGAGGATCACTGCAAGTTCAAGGCCAGCCTGGGCTACATAGTGAGTTCAAAGCTAGCTACATAGTGAGACTCTATCTCAACAAAAATTTTTTTTTCTCTGAGTTCGCTGAAGAGAAAGATTCATACTGGTATGAATTGTCTGGACAATTCAAGACAGATGTCTTGTGCTCTGGATTAATGATTTGGGGATGACAATGCGCAATATATGTACCATTGCTACCCCCTGACTGACGTGCTTTAAAATTTTGTTGCAATTTTTAAAAAAATTTTTTTTCTTGTTTTTTTGGTTTTTTTGTTTGTTTGTTTATTTTGTACTGGGGATCCAACTCATGACCTCGCACTTGCCAGGCAGGTGCTTACACTACTGAGCTAAATCCCCAGCCCCCCAAAAAATTTTTTTTAACTAGGGCATGACACCTGTCTGAAAACAATGAAAGATGGTGGAATCTGTAAAGCATATTCATGCTGTCACTACAAGGTTGCACACATAAATAAAAGTATCAATCATCCTTTCTCAGTAGTAGGACTTGTTACCATGTAGAAATATTTAAACATAAGTAAATATATTCAAACCAGAGTGGAGCTGTCTCTTTCTAGCTGCACAGAACTTAGTGGCCATTTGCATGCCCATGCATATTTACCAAAGTTCCCAAACCAGAGCAGTAAGGCCTCTATGTGCAGAGGAACCCTCCTGGGGTGAAGAGAAGCCAGTAGAGCTACGAGGGCTACTTATAAGCTGCTCTGCCAACTGGATCTGGAAAGCCACCCTCACAGAGGGAGGCTCAGCAGCTATCATTCTCTCTCACTGAACCCCTGGGTCTGCAGCCCCACAGGAAGCCAGGGCTGGCCTGGTCAGCAGAGATCTCAAGTTCATGGTCCTAACCCTGCACACTTCTGATCCTACCCTCAAGACATCTGAAACTGAGGTGAATGAAAACTAGGTGAGGTAGTGACCTGGTTCCAACCTAACTGAGCTCTTGCTTAGTTGAAAAATGACCTCCTCAGTCTCTACTGCCCTTATACAATGTTTGGCAGAAAAACATGACCTTGAATTAAAAGGAAAAAAATATCAATAGAAGTAGACCCACAGATGACTCATATACTGGAATTGGAAGATAAAAACTTTAAATAACTAATCTAACACTCCCTTCATAATAAAAAAAAATGAAGAAGACAGGCATAAAAGGACCATACTTGAATATGATAAATGCTATATTTGACTAACCAATATCCAGTATCATACTAATGGAGAAAAACTAAAAGCATCCCCCCTAAAACCAGGAACAAGATGAGGACATCCACTATCACCTCTTCTTTCAACACAGTACTTGAAACATTAGCCAGAGCAATTAGACAAGAGAAAAAATAAAATGGATACATATAGGAAAGGAAGAACTCAAATTATCAATATTTGCAGATGACATGATACTCTACATAGGAGACTCAAAGAATTCTACCAGAAAACACTTAGAATTAATAACCAATTTCAGCAAAGTAGCAGGATACAAGATCAACACACTAAAATCATTAGCATTTGTATATACCAATAATGAACAGGATGAAAAGGAAGTTCTGAAAACAATACCATTCATAGTAGTTTCAATAAAAGTGAAATATCTAGGAATTAACCTTATCAAGGAAGTGAAAGACCTCTACAAAGAAAACTATGGTACTCTAAAGAAGGAGATTGAAAGGGACATCAGAAAATGGAAAGATGTCCTCTGCTCCTGGATAGACAGAACCAATATTGTCAAAATGGCCATACTACAAAACTTTTGTACAGATTCTGTGCAGTTCCAATGAAAATACCAACAGCATACTTTACAGATCTTGAGAAATAAATCTTAAATTCATCTGGAAACAGAAGAGAACCAGCATTTAAAAAGTAATTTTGGGCCACAAGAGCAAAGCAAGAGACATAGCAATGCAAGACTTCAAGCTGTCCTACAAGCAATAATGATAAAAACAGCATGGTACTGGAACAAAAACAGACACTTGGATAAATGGAACAGAATAGAGGATACAGAAACCTCCCCAGACATTTGACAAAGGGTCCAAAAGCATATGTTGGAGGAAAGACATTCTATACAACACGTGGTGTTAGGTAAACTGGTTATCTATTTGTAGAAGAATGAAACTGGACTCTTTTTTCTTTTTCTTTTTCTTTTTTTTTTTTTTTTTTTTTGTGGCACCAGGGATTGAACTCAATCTCGCACTTGCCAGGCAGGCGCTTAGGCCACTGAGCCAAATCCCTAGCCCTTTGAAACTGGACTCTTATCTCTCACCATATATTAAATGAAAATCAAAATAGATCAAAGATATAAACTTTAAAACAGAAACATTAAACACTCTGGAAGATAAAACAAGTAAAACACTTGAAGACATAGGTGCAGGAAAAGATTTTCTAAATAGAACCTCGATTACATAAGACATAGCAGCAAAAATCACAAATGGGATTATATCAGACTAAAAAGCTTCTGCACAGTAAAAGAATCAATCAGTAGAGTGAAGAGACAACCTACACAATGGGAAAAATATTTTGCTGGCTACTCCTCAGATGGAGGACTAATATCTAAAATATACAAAGAACTCAAAAAACATTAAACCACACAAAAAATAAATATCCTGTCAAGAAATGGGCAAGAGAAATTAACAGACACTTCACAAAGGAAGAAATACAAATGGTCAACAAATCTATGAAAAATTGCTCAACACTTCTGGCCATTAGAGGAATGCAAATTAAAGCAACACTAAGATTCCATCTTCCTAGGAAAGAATGACAGTCACTAGGAAATCAGACAATACCAAATGCTAAAGTGGCTGTGGTGGAAAAGGACCCCTCCTCCTTCATTGCTGGTGGGAATGCAAACTAGTACAGCCATTGTGGAGGTCAGTATAGAGACTTCTCAAAGACCTGAAATTAGAAACTGCATATGACCCAGTGACCCCCCTGTAGGAATCCTGCCCAGAGAGCTTAGGGCGTCATGCTACAGTGATACATGCATACCAGTGTTTATAGCAGCACAATTTGTAATGTTTAATCCTGGAAGTAGCCTATATATACATCAACACATGCTTGGATAAAGAAAATGTGGTATCTATATATAATAGAATACTACTCTGCTTTAAAAAAATGACACATTTGAGGCATTTGTAGGAAAATAGATGCACCCAGAGAATATAATGTTGAGTGAAATAAATCGGACATACAAGCTTAAATACCATATTGTGTCTCTCATTTGAGTGAGGCAAAGTATAAACAAAGAAAATGATAAAAGATGGCTAGAAAGGGGCAAGGTGGCAGATCTTGTCCAATAGAAAAGTGGTCCAAGGGAACAAGGTCAAGGGGTAAAGAGGAAAGGAAGGAGAAATCAGAGAAATAAAGATGTGCCGTGTACTGGATCCTAACAACTCTAACCGATGTAAACACTATATGCCATAACATGAGCTAAGACAAGATCAACAAGTATATAAAAGGTGATAGGGAAACCAGAGAAAAGGAGGGAGAGGGAGGAAAGGGGAAGGAGATTAGAAAAAAAGCTGTAAGAATACATGTAACCACTCCCCAGGATGACTGTAAACTGCGTGAACTGCAAACATGTACTAATAAAGTAAAGTTAAATGTTACAAAAATTTAAAATAATAATATGGCCAGGTGTGGTGGCACACACTTGCATCAAGGCACTCAGGAGGCTGCGGCAGGAAGGTCACCATGAGTCTGAGGCATGGGCTACATAGTAAGTTCAAGACCAGCCTGAAGTACAAAGTGAGGCCCTATCTAAAGAAAAAAAAAAAAAGACCGTATAAACAAAATAACAGTTCACTAGGTAGGGAAACAAAAAGAAGGGTTATAGAAATCAAAAACTGGTCAAAACATCATACGAACATTATAAATATAAATAAAACCACATAAAGGCACAATGTAGTCCAATTAAAGTAAACCAATGTTTAAAAGAAAATTGTTAATTAGAAACCAGAGAAAAGACCATGTTACATTTAAGAGAAGAATAATAGAAATTACAGATGACTTGTCATCATCATGAATGTAAGCCAGGAGAAAATGAAATAGCATTGTAAAGTGCTAAAGAAATGACAAAAGGTAAAAAAGTCAACCTAAAGTTCTATTCCCAGAAGAAATATCCTACAAGAAAATATGAAGATGTAATGAAGAAATTGGACAAGGAAAGATGTTTAAAAAAAAAAAGATATGTTCCTGTCCCTTTCACTTAGCAAAATACTAAAGGTCTTAGGCAGTGCAATCAAGAAACAATGAAATAATGTCTTAAAATTCTGTTTAAAGAAATAAAACTCACAGACAATATGGTTATGTACATAAAAAATTTCAAAAAAAAAAAAACACTAAATGGTGAATTGCATGGGGTGTGCTATATGTCAGTAAAGTTGTTTATAAAGTGCCAGGCATGATGGTGTATACACATAATTCCATCTACTCAATTTAGGAAGACAACAAGTTTGAACCAGCCTGAGCAACTTAGCAAGATCCCGTCTTAAAAGAAAAAAAAAAAAATCAGGCATAGTAGTGCATACCTGTAATGCCAAGACTCAGAGGCTGAGGTGGGAGGATCACAATGAATTTGAGGTCAGCCTGGACAACACAGTGAAATTAAAGTCAGCCTAAACTGCATAGTGAAACCCTATCCAGAAAAGGGGGTAGGTGTAATATAGTTCAGTGGTAGAACACTTACCTAGTATGCATGGGGCCCTCAGTTTAAACTCCAGTACTGCAAAAAATATAAATGAAAATACTAAATAAAAAGAATTAAAATTTTTTTGACGTAAAAGGGTAATATACAAAATTTAACTATATTTTTATATGTCAGTGAACTGTTGGGAAATTCTCAATACAGTGGTTTAAAAGTGAAGGATTTCCATGATCTCATTTTAAGACTCACTGTCAAGTGACAGTGACCAAGACAATGTGGGGTAAGAAGAGAGAAGCAGGTCAGTGAAACAGAATAGAGAAGCCAGAAAAAGATTCGCATTTATGTCTATTGATTTTTTAAAAGTGTACAAGACAACTCGATGCAGAAATGAAATGTACTTATGATCTAAAAGAAAACAAAAAACAATGAAAACTAGCCCTATTTAACACCATAGACAAAAAAAAATTAATTCAAGATGGATCATAGACCTAATAAAAACTAAATAAAGCTAAAAGCATAAAACTGCTAAATGATAGCTCACAAAAAAATTAATGTTGTACCCTTGAAATTAAGAAGAATTCCTTAGTAAGACCCAGAAAAAAATTATAAACTACTTAAGCCTGGCATGGTGACGCATGCCTGTAATTCCAGCATTCAAGCAGCTACAGCAGGAGGATAGCCAGTTCAAGGCCAGCCTGGGCTACACATGGAGAACAGTACAAAGAAAGAAAGAAAAAAAGAAAGAAAGAAAGAAAGAAAGAAAGAAAGAAAGAAAGAAAGAAAGAAAGAAAGAAAGAAAGAACTATAGGATATCATTACACATGCATTATGATGGCTCAAATGGCAGAACAGGGCCGGAGATATAGCTCAATGGCATAAGCACCTGCCTGGCAAGTGCAAGGTCATGAGTTCAATTCTCGGTACCAATAAATAAATAAATAAATATTTAAAAAATAATAAAATAATAAACAAATGACAGAACAAAAAAATTGAGAATACCTGATGTTGACAAAGATGTGGAGTAAATGAAATTCTCATATATTTTTGATGATGTTGCCAATATGGAAATTGGTTTGGCTGTTTCGTTTTAAATTAAACACAACCTACACCTAGTCTATGACTCAGCAATTCCACTCACAGGTGTTTACCCAAAGAAATGAAAACAGGTTTACCAAAAGATGTGTAACTTATAGTGTCCCTGTTGGGGCTGTGTCATCCCTAAGTGACACATTTCCTCTCAGGAGACCCTGCTCCTGATAGCAACCCAGCTATACCACATCACCTGACAAAGCCCTACCTATGAATGCAGGAGGACCTGGGGGATATCTAGATACAAACCATAACAACCATCTTTTCAAATTTCATTAAAACATCTCTGAGCTTAGCGTGGCAAGACGGAGTAGGTAGTACAGGTAATACAGTTAGGCCTGAGAGGCCACATCCTTTCATCCACTTGGATTCAGGCAACATTCCAGAGCCAATCCTCCTTACACTATTCAGAGAGAAGCAGAAATAAAAATAACTGGGTGGGGTGATATTTTATCTATCTAATCTGCCACGTGGTGCACAACTGTAATCCCAGTTCTCAGGAAAGCTGAGGCAGGAGGATTGCCATGAGTTCCGGGCCAACCCATGCTACATAGTGAGTTCAAGTCAAGCCTGAACTACATAGCAAGACCCTGTCTAAATATATATATTCCAGGAAATCACTAAGGCTCCAGGCCAGAACACTGGCATATTAGTTCCATGACCTGACCTTCAGGGACCTTTTCCCCACTCAAACCTAGTTAATGGTAGAGAGAGAGAGAGAGAGAGAGAGCGAGAGAGAGAGAGAGAGAGAGAGAGAGACTGCATCTCATGTATATAGTAATTTAATCAGAGTGAACTGCAGGAAAGTCTTGCACCCTAGAAGCCCCTGCAGATTACTCAGCACCCTGTCAATCATTCCTGTCAATCCTTTTTTTTTTTTTTTTTTTTGGCGGCACTGGGGATTGAACCCGAAACCTCGCATTTGCCAGGCAGGCACTTACACCACTGAGATAAAGCCCCGGCCCTTGTCTTTTTGGGTCTCTCACTGCGCCGTTCAGACTGGTCTTGAGCTCACTTTGTAGCCCAGGCTGGTCTTGAACTCACAACAATCCTCCTGCCTCAGCCTCCCAAGTGCTGGGATTATAGGCATGCGCCACCAGGCCTGGCATTCCTGTCAACCTTACAGAGACCCAACAAGGTACCCAGGCTGCAGTACACATCTTTTTAAATCTGAAAGCCTGATTTGTCTGATTTTATTTCTCTGCCTCCCTGGTGTCAATTTCCTGTTTGTGCCTTCCCATTATCTTCAATAAATGCAGCAGCTTTTCTTTTATCATTGGATATACACTTGTAGTTCTTTGCTTATCATACACAAAAGCCTGGAACCTATCCACTGGATCTACCACGTGGTATCATAAGTGCACTACAACCAATCTTTCCCAGTGATTACAAGTAAAAGAACTGGAGAGAATGCAAAATGGAACTAGACACTGGAAAAGTAAACAAAAGCAGAAAAATTGTAGAAGAAAGTGAAAACTTGAAGAACTATCAGTTATTCTTTCCAAATCAAAGTTTAAAAATAGGTAAAAAGGCAGAGTGTACAAGTGTGGATAGCAAAAAACCCAAGAGGACCAGAAAAATCACACCTCCTTGAGTCAGAAAGTATAAACAGCATCCCTTCTTCTTCCTCCTCCTCCTCCTCCTCCTCCTGCTCTTCCTGCTGCTACTACTTTATTTCTTCTGCTTTTCTCTTTTTTCCCTCTGGGACCTACCCTACAGCCAAACTCAGGCAAGAAGCAATGCTGCCCCAGAGGCAGTGCTGTCAGCACCTGAAAAGCCACCTCCCTGGCTAAAGAAAATGTACAAAGGGGCCTCTGTAGTCTCTCTCTCTCTCTCTCTCTCTCTCTCTCTCTCTCTCTCCTCTCCTCTCCTCTCCTCTCTCCCCCCTTTCTTCCTCCTTCCATCCACCGATCTCCCCACCATGTTTGTTCTGTCTTATTTACCCCCTTAGACACTGAGGCACAATATCCAACACCCACAGCGCTAAGGAGAAGTTTATTTTGACTCACTTTCAGTCCATGGTCAGTTGGCCTCAAGTCAGGAAGCCATGACAAGAGGAGTGCAGAGGAAAAACTGCTTGTGTGATGCTGGCCAGGACAGAGAGAAGAGAGGAGCTGGGTCACACTCTTAGTGACTCACCTCTTGCATCAAACCCAGCTTTTTCCTAACATCATATTTAGCTATACTACCACTGTGATTCAACCACCTTTTGATTTTGAAATATGAGGGCTTGAAGCTTTGGGCTCTCTCTCTGTCTCGCCTTCTTGTTACCCTGAAGGAAGCTCCTGTCAATGGAGCAACACGATAATGTGAGGGACTTAAAATTCTGAGACAAACTTCTATTTCTGGCCAGAGTAACTAAGAACATGATCCCTAGAAGCTAGGAAAAATGAGGAAAAGCCAGAAAGGCAAGGGTGGCTAATTTTATGTAGAACCAATGCAAGTCTCAGGCTAATACCTGACCTGTATATCCTTTGAAAAATGAACTATCATAAAAACCACTGCCAAGTCCCAGCAGACTAACCCTAAGATAGGCACAGGGTGGACAGAAATAGCACAGAAAGATTTTGAAAACTTATCTGACGCTGGAATCCGTAGAAAGTGAGAGAAAGCCCACGGCTTTGACCTTACTGGTTTAGATATCTGCTAAAATGAAAACTAAACATTCTCCAGGTACATAGTAGTTAAAATGTCTAAAATACAATTCAAAATCATCTAACCTATCAACAGTCAGGAAAATCTGATTCATTCTCAAATAAGAAGACAACCAATTAGAGCCATCCCCCAAGTGACTCAGATGTTAGGAAACGTCAAGGGCTAGGAATGTAGCTCACTGCAAAGTCTCAGCGTTCAATTCCAGGTACTTACCACCAAAATAAATAAATAAATTTAAATAAAAGGAAGGAGAAAGAAAGCCTAAAAGAAGTTCTTCAGGAAGAAGAGAAATAACACCAGTGGGAAACCTGGAACTTTGTTAATGAATAGAGTACAACAGAAATGTTAAATATTGAAGCCGGGCATGGTGGCTCACACCTGTAATCCCAGTACTCGGGAGGCTGAGACAGGCAGATCATTGTGAGTTCGAGACCAGCCTGGGCTACAAAGTGAGCTCAAGGCCAGCCTGAACTGCATAGTGAGACCCTGTCTCAGAAACAGGGCTGGGACTCTAGCTCAGCGGTCTAAGCGCCTGCCCGGCAAGCGCAAGGTCGTGAGTTCAACCCCCGGTGCCGCAAAAAAAAAAAAAAGAAATGTTAAATATTGAATAAATATAATAGACAAGTTTCTTTAAATGTTTGTCTCTATACTGACCTCCACAATGGCTGTACTAGTTTGCACTCCCACCAGCAATGAAGGAGGAGGGGTCCTTTTCCACCACAGCCACTTCAGCATTTGGTATTGTCTGATTTCCTAGTGACTGTCATTCTTTCCTAGGAAGATGGAATCTGAGTGTTGTTTTAATTTGCATTCCTCTAATGGCCAGAAGTGTTGAGCAATTTTTCATAGATTTGTTGACCATTTGTATTTCTTCCTTTGTAAAGTGTCTGTTTATTTCTCTTGCCCATTTTCTTTTCTTTTTTTTTTTTTCTTTTTTTTTTTTTGAGGTGGGCCAGTGCTGGGGATCAAACCAGGGCCTTGTGCATGCCAGGCAAGAGCTCTACCACTTAGACACATCTCGGCCCTCTCTTCCCTGTTTCTTGATGGGATCTTTGTTTGTAGGTGGCTTAATGTTTTTGAGTTCTTTGTATATTCTAGGTATTAGTCCTCCAACTGAGGAGTAGCTGGCAAAATTTTTTCCCATTCCATAGTCTCTTCACTCTACCAATTTTCCTTTGTTGTACAGAAAGATGTATTTTTTTTTTTTTTGGTACTGGGGATCGACCTCATGACCTCATGCTTGCCAAGCAGGCGTTTATGCCCCTGAGCTAAATCCTCGGCCCCAGAAAGATGTTTTTTAGTGTGATATAATCCCAATTGTTGATTCAAAGGTGAGGTGAGTGGGGAGAAGGGGAGGTATTTCATTGAGTAGTGTTAGGCACTAAGAGGGAGTTTTGAAAGGGAGACTTGTGGTGAATGAGGAAAAAAGGTCGATGTGGGGTCTGATTTATTAGCATACTTTCAGTTGAGTTGAAGGGTTAGTATTGAGAGTTTTCAGATGATATTTTGTGGGGCAAGTGTGAGACATGGGAGAAAGGAGGTTCACTTTGTGATTGTGGAGAGCTATGTGGTTATCAGCACTTGCTTATGGGGAGGACAATAAGCTAGGGTAAGATATGGAAGAGCCAAAGGCTTGGGATAGAGAGGATTGAGGAACTATACTGGTGAAGATACGAGTGACTGTGAGAGAGCTAAGTATGAAGAATTAAAAAAATTGGGAAAGAGGATTTTTTATGCTTCAACGAACAATAAAAAATGTTAATAATATTATCTTTGGGGTTTGAGGTGAAGAAACTAGATAAGGAGCTGAGGCAAGAAAGAACCTAGACACCTATTAAACACACCCAATGAAAGAACAAATATACATGAGTAACGACCAGATAAACACATGAAATAACATAACCTCACATTACTAAATAAATCAAGAAAAATACAAAAGCCTATAAGATGTGTGATAGGAACACAGATTAGATGTCCCATTAAGACCTTGCATATGTGATTCCCAAGTAGTTTCTTCACCAGAGAGTCTGAGTGCACGCACCCCAATAACTCCTCTGATCCTTCCACTGTAATACTGTTCTTGGGGTATTCCTCTCCTGGGTGTGATCAAGGATTCAGTAGACAAATTCACTGGAACTAAATTGTCCAGTGAGTCAGGATTACTTCTATGCAGTCAAATCAGCTGTAGCAGGCCAATCTATTACAGTGGTATCTGTCAGGACTAGGTGAGAAATAACATACCATAAGATCCTGCTTGGGGTCTCCCTTTAGCAGTGGTAACTCAGCACCAATGTGAGCTTCCAACCTTTTCTAACTCAGCTAGAGCTCATGTCAGATCACAGGAACTGAGTCCATGATCACCAGTCCCCTCCTCTCAGTGGGACTCTCCCCAGTCTGCTCTGATCGCTCCAGTGCAACACTAAAGCTAACTCAGACTCAGAACGTCTTTCTTTCAAGTTGCAGAGTTTGATCCAGTCAGAATTCTTGTGTCTTCTGTGACTGTCCTTCCCTCATCCACTCTGGAAACTTGGCAGTATGAAGCAGCCACGGGTCTATTCTGGGACCCAGGTTCAATACCCAGCCCCTCGCTACAGTGGTGTCCTCACCAGCTCTTCCTCTGCATAACTCTATCCCCCAGCAGTTGTACCACTGTCACTCACCAACTGTTGACTCTGGAGTGCCACTTGGGAAGCAGAGTCTCCAGTTCTTCTTGCTGTCCAACTGAGTAAGATTCTCCTGTTCCCAGTGTACTACTCTGTGAGCAAAGAAATTGTTAGTTTCATTTTGCAGCCAGCCTGGTAGGCAGCCAGCAATTTTCTTTTTTCTTTCTTTTGGTTTTTCGTGACAGGATCTCTCTGTAGTTCAGGTTGGCCTTGAACTCGCTATGCAGCCCAGGCTGGCCTCAAACTCACAGAAATGGCCTCAAATTTGCAGCAATCCTCCTACCCAGCATCTTGAGTGCTGGGATTACAAGCCTGAGTCCCCACACCCATCTCCCATTTTTTTTATCCCCCCACCAAAATTTTTTCTTAGCCCCAGAAAGTGGCTTTGATGCTAAAATTTTTCCAAAAAATACAAGCCACAATGGTTTCATTAGGGTATCCTACCAAATATTTAAGGAAATAATACCAATTCTACACAATCTCTTGAGAATATAGAACAGAAGGGAACCCTTTCCAAGTGATTTTTAGAGGTCAGAATTACCTTAATATCAGGACTAAACAAAGACATTCCAAGAATATAAAACTACTGATTGTATTCTTCATGAAATATAAATAAAAATACTCCACAAAACATAGTCCATCAAGTTTCATTTTTTTTTGTTTTTTTGCAGCACCGGGGATTGAACTCATGACCTCGCACTTGCCAGGCAGGTGCTTCGGCCACTGAGCTAAATCCCCAGCCCTTTAAAAAAACTTTTTTTAAAGGACTGGGAAACTGGGTGTGGTGGCCTGTAATCCTAGCACTTCGGAGGCTGAGGCAGGAGAATCGCTGTGAGTCAAGGTAAGCCAAGGTTACATAGTGAGTTCAAGGCCAGCCTGAATGACATTGTGAGACCTCCTTTCAAAAAAAATTAAAATAAAAATAAACAAAGGACTGGGGTATGTAGCTTAGTGTAAAAGCCCCAGATTCAATCCCAAGTACTGCATAACAAACAGTTGGCAGAAATGCAAAATAGTGCCACTACTATAGAAAATCGGCTGCTTCTTATTCAATGTAAAATCCAGCAATCCAGCTCCTTAGTTATTATGTATCCTAGAAAAATGAAAACCTGTGTTCACAAATGTTCATAGCAGTTCTATTCACGGTCACCGAATGTCCATCACAATATGAAAGAATAAGCTGAGTAGAATGCTACTCAGTAGTAAAAAGGATGCAGTAGTATGAATGAATTCCAGACACAGTGCAGAGCCACAGAAGCCAACCTCCTGTGCCCTGAATGCACTTGCAGCCCCTGTTCCCCAGTCAGCGACAGGAGCGTCTGATGCCGCAGCTCTGCCCCCTACTGGGGGACCACACCTATTCTGATCCGCCCTGGGTTAGCACTTTCTGATGCCGGCTGAAAGCACCAAGCCCCAAAGACACAGGTCCTGGGCGAAGCCCTCCTCAGACACCTCTGCCTGACGCCTGCCTAGGCCACCCTTGCACTCCACCAGCACTGTCTCCTCCTCACAGGCACCAGGCCCACTGGTACCCCGTTATTTCTCCCGGCTCCTGCAGTGCCCGAGGCTCTGCCAGCAATAGTCTCCCTCTGTTGCTGGCCCCCACTGGAAAGCAAGAGGGCTGGGGCCTTGTGGCCAGGCCCAAGGGGAACAGGGTCACTGTCAACTGCTGTAAGGCCTTGGCTTAAGACACTGGGTTCTGTGTGTA
>RJWT010006120.1:0-29727 GCA_004365215.1 Cuniculus paca
CATAAGTGGGTCAGACAGCTTTGCCTTCCTGGCGTAAGTTTTTAAGGCAATTGAAAGGTTCATGAATTAAAGATAGGCCTTTCTAAAATATTACAAATCGATAGCTATCACTGGGCACATTATTTAACGAATTGCTAAGAGTTTTTATGAACTTTAGGCATGCCATACATGATTCTTACAGACAGCATTGGGATACTGTCTCCCAGCTGGCTTTAATCAACTGAAATGGAATGCAATCAACATCACAAATTAATAATATTCCTTTCCATGATCATTTTGTTCCATAAAGATGTGACAAATGGATAAAACTGTTGTTAAAAATCACAAAATAAAGTCTCCACAGGGAACATAAGTTAGTTTGATTTGAAGATGTCTGTGATTGCTTACACATGATTTCCCAAAGCAATAGACTTGAACGGATGCTTCTGCTGCCATTTTCCATTTTGATCATAGAGTGAAATAAAGGATTTTGCCACAGGAAAGAAACTACTAACCTCTCTAACCTTTTTCAAGTCTTTGGAAATAGTTATACATAATACACACATATTCACACTCACATACTTGTTCATATACACAATCATGTACACATATTTATGTTTGGGAATTTAGTGCTTTAAACTGCCAAAAATTTTATTTCATAACTATTTTATAACATGAATTATTAAAACTTTCAGATTTATTAATTATCATTCTTTAAAATCTCAAGAAAAGTAAAGCAAACATATGAAAACAAAATACCAACTCCTAAAGGCCCCAGCACTCTGAGAGACTGAAGAAGCAGTACAGCAAGTTCCAGCCCAGCTGGGCAACCTAGCAAATTAATGAGACCCTGTCTCACAAGAAAAATAAAAAGAGCTGTGGATATAGCTCAGTGTGGAGGCCTTCAGTTCAGTCTCCAGTACCAGATGAAAAAAAAATTTTTAAAGGAAAAAAAGAAAGGAAATGAAAGAAAGAAAAATATTCTGCCAGTAAGGAATATGTGTTGTGTATGCACAAACTGCTAAAATTTCAAGACAATTGGAATTTTTTAAAATGCAGCATTTCGGTTTAAGTATCTTCACCTTGACTTTAATATTAACTTATATTTTTTTGCCTTCCATCTTTACATCCATAGTAAAACAGGAAAAGACAAAAACAAAAAAAAAGAAAAGGTTTGAAGATAGAGGATAAACTTCTACGTACTTCGTGAAATACTACTACTGTTTCAGAGAGACACTTTGATTTAATGTGCAATGGCAGACAATTTGAAAATTATGACTGAGCCCTTATGTGACACACGTACCTGCTACAATACTTGAATTACTCATTTGTTTATCTCATAAAGCATAGACTAGCGCAACATAAGGACATTTCTAGCACACTCCATGGAGACATAATCTGTAACTGTTTAAATGATAAAAGACTAACAAAATGGATTGAACACTGCATATCCAGGGCATATGATTAACAACACTTGGAAAAATCAAAAACCAGAGAACACACAAAAAAAGCAGGAATCTGAACATCTGGCCTTGTAGATACAGATAGTCTCACTAGACATTCAGTGGCAAACAATTGCATTTTAGTTATTAAATCATGTTTGGCTTTTGACACTGCTTTAAGATGAAGCTAGAGAGTATGTTTGCAACATTTTAATTATGCCTTTTCTTTTCTTGAGCATATACTTGGATATTCATGAAATTTTACATTTAGTTCTTTAATAATACTTTTCTTTACATTAGTACCTTTAAGATAGGTCAAGTACTTCCATACCGACTTTTCCACATTGTTTAATTAACACCAGCAAATGATTAATGGTCCAATTAAGAGCAGCTGCTGTGTAACTCTGGTCTAGATTCTTTGCTATGCTATGCTTTTTAAAGTGATGCTATGCTTTTTAGAAATGAAACCCAAATTTAATTTAAGATGTTAGTACAATAGAGTCTTTGTATAATTCCAATCTGTGATTTGTTCATAATTAATGTCTCTAATTCTCATGTGTTAGAGATCAACAACTAAGCATGATAAGTCTTGTAGAACTATAACATTAAGAATTATTTGTCAGGTAGACAACTTTAAGTTACTCGATGAGTAACTTATCTATCCTAAACATCACAGTAGAAAAGATCCAAATCTTTTAGAGGCTCTAACTCAATTGCAAAGTTTAAATGTTTACAAAGGCTCATGAAACCTGCCCCAGTTCATATACCTGGATAGTGATGAAGCTAAGGGGAACCTCTCTATTACCAAATGCTCCTCCTCTTATCATTTTTAAAATTGAGCATCGATGAATATAAATCTTTCCAAACTACCAAAGTGAAAAGCAGCCATCCCTGCCCTGGGGCTCTGTACCATCACTGTAGTTTCCCAAAGTCCACACTTCCTATTGCTTGTTTTTCAAGTCACATCTTGTGTAACTATAAATTCTATACATATCCTGCCATTGATTTATTCACTAGTGAAACACTATGGCTTCCCACTATAATCACATTTAATTCAGACACACTGACAGACATGTTTTATTTATTCAACCACTTTGTAAGAGGAGAGCATTAGCTTTTCCATATTGACCTTCTTCTCTCCTTTTTCTTTCTTTCTCAACCTTGTCTCCTTTGATTTTACACTGTCATTGTTGGTAATATTTAAATTCTATAACTTAATTGTTTCTATGACTCATTTTCAACTGGGGTAGGAACTTTTTTTATCTATAAACAAAGGGTAAATATTTTAGTTTTTTGGAAAGGTAAACTATGAAGATGGGGAGAAATTCAAACACTTGTACACTGTTTGTGGGGATGACAAATAGTGCAGTAGCTCTGGAAAACAGTATGGAAGTTACTCAAAAAGTTGCATACACAATGACTATACGACCCAGCCATCCCACTTACAAGTATTTAACCAAAGTAACTCCAAACAAGATCTCAAAGAGATACTTGGCTATTTAAATTCATTGTAACATTAGTGACAATAGCCAGAGGTTAGAAGCAATCTGAATGTCCCTAAGAAGAATAATGGATAAAGAAAGCATAACATATTGGCTGGGGATCTAGCTCAGTGGCCTAAGCGCCTTCCTGGCAAGCACGAGGTCATGAGTTCAATCCCTGGTGCTGCAAAAAAAAAAAAAGAAAGCATAACATATAGATACAAGGGAATATTATTTTACCTTAAAAAAGAAGGACATTCTGTCATGTTACATGAATGGAGGTTGAGCATATTATGTCAGTGAAATAAACCAGACACACGTGCACTCACGCACAAGTGCATGATTCTATTCAGGTACCTAAAGGAGTCAAACTCTTAGAAACCAGAACAGTATTTACCAGGGAATGGAGAAGAGGATGTGAATGCCTCAATGATTATAGCATTTCAGTTTTGGAAAATGAGAACGTTCTAGAGATCTATTGCACAACAATATACATACAGTCAATACTACAGTATGTACATAGAAAAATGCTTAGGGTGGTAAATTTACTCTCATGTCTTTCCCACCACAATAAAGATTTTCCCAAAATAACGGCAAGGAAAAAGAAGAAAAGAAAATGCAGGAGGCTAAGACTGAAAATGCAGTCAACAACACTTTGCTTCTAACTGAAATGTAGGGGAAGTTTCTTAAATGTGTTCCCTTTTGCTCTACTACATCAAGCAACCCAGATACTTCATCAAGTCAGCATATAGATGCCCATTCATAGATAGACAGAGAAAGAGAGAGAGAGAGAGAGAGAGAGAGAGAGAGAGAGAGAGAGAGAGAGAGAGAATAGACTGAATTAATAGCCTATGCTACTTATTGTTTGGTTTTTGTTGGTTTTTTTCAATCTTTGAATTGCTCATGTCCTACTGTTGTTTCCTAATCTCACATACTATCTTATCTGAAGAATCCACATGTGCCATTTCCTTGCTTTGGCTCTAACCTAAATTAGATTGTCTACATCTTGTCCTCATCTTATCCTCAGTTATTTTTATTTCTCTTTATTTGCTTTTTCTTGGTCACAGTCACTATTTCTTGGATCCTAAATCATTTTCTTTTTCTTTCTCTCTCACATTGTTGGAGTGCATCCTTAAGTAATATTAATATTTATTGGAAGTACATCTTTCAATCCTTTCAGAGAGCTATATGCTTAGAAAGTTACATATTTTTGTACACATACTTTTTAAGGTTTTTATTTCTCACACATGGGTAGGGCAGAGTACATTAACCAAAAAATTATAGGTTGTAGGCAATTCCCTTGAAATTTCTGGGGGTTCTGCCCTATTATCTTTGTGTAGCCAAAATAATAAGAAAACCAACACCAAATTTGTTTTATTCTTAGTGTGGTTCCCCATCTAACTCCTATTCTTGGAAGCAGATTCTTATTTTATGAGCTCTTTTCCTTACTTTGGTGATAATGGCTTTCGTTAAACTTGATGCCCAATAATTACTTGCACGTGTCCATAATTAAAATTTGCTATTAGACTATTTGATGTGTTAATCTAAAGGTCAAGTCAGGAAAGGCAAGAAATAAACACTGTGGTTTGCAACCAAGTTCATTTTCAGAGTGGGTAAGGCATTGGATAATTGAATATGTAGGCTCTGGATTGGACACTTGATATTCCACTTGGGTTTCACAACTTCTCTTTTCCACATAAGTTACTAAATATCAGGCTCCTTCTGAAAACATGAACTATACCCAATTCTGCAGTTTGACTCAGGTTGGAGTAAAATGTATACTCTGGAGTAGGCCTATTTATTTTCTGTTCTGATAATTATATCTATGCACAATTTTTTTGACCTGAGGACATTATTATACTCTTTTTGCTCATTATATCCACCCCATCAAAGTACACTGCACCTTTTTTTTGTCTTTTTCTAGAAATTCAAGTCTATGTAAAAATTAAAGAAAATTGATTCTCCTCAACTTGTGCTGCTTCTCCCATAGAAATGAAGCAGTAATTCTTCAGATCTATCTCTTCATTGTTGATTTCTCCCCTAGAGGGCAGGAAATTGATTGAGGTTTTGAAAATATGTGGCTATATATAAGGTAACACCTTTATTTTTCTCTCACTCAAAAGTGGGCTTGCTGTAGACATCATGAGTTCTCCTCTACTATTGGATGTTATTGTTACGGTTTGTAACTAGATGTCCCCCAAAGCCTCATGCACTCATACACAGGGTCTTGGGGAATGCCTGGATCATGGGCATGTGATAAAGGATTACTTCACTAATTGTTTTAGCATAGTTCTGGATGTGGGTGGCAACAGCCAGTTTACTAAAAAGGGAAGGCTCATCCTGGGTGCCTTAGGTGTGGGTGGCATCATCCAATAGGTTTGTAACCTGGATGAAATAAAAAGGGAAAACAGAAGAAAGGTTGCTGCTTTTTGCTGTCATGTCATGAACTCTTTCTCCTCTTCCATGCCTGAAATCATCCGACTATTGACTGAAGCCTTCACAAAATGTAAGTTAAAATAAACCTTTCTTCTTTTAACTTGTGGGTGTTGGGTATTTTGTTCCAGCAACAAGAAAGTAACTAAGGCAATTATGAATGTTACCCAGCCAGCAGCCACATCTCTAAATGTGGGATATCTTGCCAGTCTGGTTTTGCCATGATTGGGTGCCACATCTCTTTCATTTTCATATAAGGAAGCTCATTTTTCCTCAGATACATTCAATATGAGATTACTAATAACTATGTAACTACTGGTGTCTTAGTCCATTGTCCTTCCTCTCAATTGATTCAGAATCCAGAAAGGAAAGATGAGTGGTATGGAATGGGTCACTTTACAGAAGACAACATATATATTTGAAACCATATATATCTAATCCTTTATGTTAACAATTTCTGGTCCACCAATAGGTTAATATGTCTTTTTAAAGTTATGCATGAGTTATATTTTTTCTATCATTTCTAAGGACAAACATGTGTGAGCTGCATGTGGTTCACCTGCCATTTTAAATTTATGCCCTCTTCTAAAACAAATAAATACATCATTTAGTCTAAAGACTCTCACCAAGAGGGATCCTATACAGATAGTTTAAAATTGAGAATCAGGGATTTTGGTTATTGCAAGAATTTGATGGCAGTAATAATTGAGGATGGTGAGGCTAAACACTGTTAACATAAACAGTTATGATCAGTGAGTCATCCTGCCCAAAATATCCATCCTGCCTATGTTGAGAACCCTTGTTCAGCCTTACACTTTATTTACTTAGAAATTTTCTCCTGAATTCATTCTAAAACACTTACAACCTTTGTACATCAGTTTTAGGACATATTTGATATGAAACTTGGAATTTTTAAGTGAAGTCTGAGTTTTTTTTAAAGTTATAGAACACAAGGGACTGTATCTTAGATTTGTATCTATTTGATTAAAGAAATGTTCTAGAAGTAAAATCTCAGTTCAATATAAATGCCAAAGAAAAGGGAAGTGATTTCAACTTTTACTGATTTTTAAATCATAGTGATATCTTCTATATTATGGGCATTTCCAATGTACCAAATATTAAACTGGTAAGTTTCTATGTTAAACAATGATACAGAACAATTACCAAACTTTTGCACTACAGAAATGAAAATTGGGATAATATAAGAGTAGGCAACCTGAAAAACACGCTGACTAGTACGTAGAGAAACTGAGTCTGGTATATATCCACGCCAGTCTTCTTCCCTCAGCTCAGTACTGTCTGCCTTCCCACATTGCTGAATGAGGTAGCAATAAAGAACTGAAGAGCTAGACACAGACAGAAAAGAGAGATGCCTATGTATGTGAAAGTGACAAAAACAGCAATCCTTTTCCTAATTGCGCCACACCTAACTGATGTCACCTAAAAAGTCTCACGCTTACTTCCATAAAGGGTTGGTCTCTCTTCTAGAAGCAAGTCAACTCAAAGCACTTTCCTTTGTTACTCATTGAGAGAGCCACTTATTAACAACTGCTACCTTATAAATTTCTCAAAATCCCAAGCCATACATTATGTACATTTCATATTATTACTCAATTTAGAAATCTGGGTATCTACTCTAACCCTAGCTCCCAATTCACCCCATAATAGCACTGTACTTGCCTCTGCTTTACCCATTCTCACACTCTGAAGGATTGATGGGAAGACTTTCTCTTGGTATTTTATACTTTGTCTTCTGCAACAGGACTGAGTGGAGTATTAAGAATCTTATGTTCATTTACTCTTCTCTAGTTATGTCTGCATCATCCACAAACACACCTGCTCCAGTGATTTCTGGACTCACTGGATATTGGCCATCTGATAGGAATGGTCGTTCTGATCTGTCTGAGCAGAAGGACTGCCCTTCTAATGACAACACTTCAACTGATGAAACAGTTCTTGGAGGAAAAGTACTAGAGGTCAGTCTACAACTGATCTTTAAAAGATATTTATTTGGAAAATATGTTTATGCTCTTTGTCATATTTTAACAGAAACTGTAGGCTGGCAGTTCTTTATGATACTGAAAAATAGACAATAGGTTTCTTGAGAGTAGAAATCATATATCTATTATGTATGTTACTTTATCAATAAACACAAATAACCAATACAATCATAGAAAACACAATTGAGTCAAAAGAATTCTTTTCTCTTATAATTTGATTACCTCAGGTATAAATTACAGTGATTGCAAGTTTACTAACACAGTCATGCAGTTTCTGTCCATGCACCTCCCCCATCAGCAAAACACAAGGCATGAAAAGTGCACACACACTTTATAAATGATTAAAGGATGGGTTTTGGTGTGTCAAATTCAAAACTTATGTACAACATTTAGTACCACATCCTAGGTAACTTTTTTTTTTTTGAGACATGGTCTCATTATGTCCAGACTTCCCTTAAATTCATTATGTAGCCTAGGCTGGCCTTGAACTCACAGTGATCCTTCTGCCTCAGCCTCCCAAGTACTAGGATTGCAGGCGTGTGCCACCATATCTGGCCCTCGGTAACATTTTGGCTTCAGTGAAACAACATCAACCACCACAATAAATTTTTATTTAATTAGTATTATATGGGTTTTTAACTTTTCCCTTGCATTTATATTGTATTACTTATAATTCATAAGTACTGTAAAATGAAGAATATTGCCATGATTGCATGCATGTAGATTTATAGATGGCATTAGAATTAAGTTGATTTAAATTGACACTAAGTGTGTGTAGTAGTTCTTCCCCAAGGTGTTATCATCCATTTCTCCCTCCCCTTTGTGTAGATCACTTCATCTCACCTCCCAAATTTAAATCCATTGGCCTAGAACTGTTTTGACTGGTAGACTATGGTAGAAGTATGATGATGCAGGACATGTGAGGCTTGGTCATCAGGAGATCTACAGCTTCTACATGGGTCCCTTTGAACACTTGTTGAGGAAAAATCCTCCTAGTGTGTACAATAGCCAGCAATCTTGAGACTGTTCTAAAATAAGAAAGCCTAACTGTCATTTGGAAGAAATATGTGAACTAAAAATAGCTTGGTAGTCCCCAGCTGTTGCAACTATTCTAAACCATGCTTCAAATATGTAAAGAAGCCATCCTGGCCAATGTCTGATTGCCCCTATTGGAGGGACATCAAGTGAGAACCACCAAACTTAGAAAGCAGATTCCAAGAAACACGGAAAACAACAATCACTACATAGTTTTAATCACTAAGCTTTGGGGTTATTCATTTTATGGCATTAAAAGTCAAGAAGAGCATCCAAAATAATATATTTTTTTGCCTTTAAAAACGTTAATGAATAAGGCATACCTGAAAGAGCTTGCAATGGCTAAACTGAGGACAGTTTGAGCAACAAATTGGTGCAGTAATGGATTATAACTCAAATAAAAAAACTATGCATGAGTCCACTCTGATATAAATAATTGAAAAGAAGTGACAATTCTTTTTAGTAATAGTCAAATTAATAAACAGTAATAATGACAGAAATATATAATCACTGTTTGACAAACAACATACTTAAATATCGTGCTGACAAGAATGCCAATGGTAGTTAAAGATTAATGAGCAAAAGAATGATGAGAAATGGGATATTTTTATAGTCCATAAGTAACTTACCATATAATACTTATAAATTATAAGAAAAAAGAATCACTTCACAGTGGAGAAGTCTTTTAGATACCATATTAAGAAAATTATTAAAAGTAATCTATACATGTATAACAGGGTTGTGGTTGGTGATCAATTAATAATAGATACCTTAAAAACACACTGAGACATGCTGATATCATATCACTCTTGATGTTATGGTATTCTTGTGAAAAAGATATACCCTCAAATCTAATCTTGGGTAAAATATCAGGCAAACCCTATACTGTAAACATATTTATCAGGGTCAGATTGGAGAGGACCTGAGAATGCATGGAAACAAAAGGCAGCATAGGACCTGGACTGACTCTTTGGCCAGAAAGTCAAAAATAAGCCAAACCAATAGGACAAATGATAAAATCTAAATGAAGTCTGAAGATTACTGGCAGCATTGTATGAGTTCTAATTTCTTGGTTTAGATAATTGTAGTTCAGTGTATACAGATTAACATAGCATAAGCAACAGAGAAATCTGGCAGACAAAAAAATCCACATTTTATTTTACAATTTCTTTGTAGTTGATAATGTATTTTAAAAGAATGTAAGTATAAAATTGACCCATAAAAATAAACATGATCAAAGATTAGGTGTGACCTCAAAGATGCTTCATTTGATTCTTGAAAAACAGACATTTGAATGGTTATTTAAATTTTTTTAAAGGAAAAATTTTATACCTGTAATGATTTAATAAAATACTACAAAATAAAAAGGATATCCAAATGAATCAAAATTGACATACACTGTTGTGGGGTCTTCTAAGTACACAGCTATTTAACCAAATTGTCTGTCCTGCGTTCCATCTCATTGCAACTCTTCATGTTCTCAACATAGAGTGCAAGACTACAAGAAAAAAGCTTCTTTTTACAGCATTTGATCTGTAACAGTTGAACATGTCTTGATTTGGGTTTAATAAGCAGTTTATTAAGGGGTGAAGGATGGAACAGAAGGAAGTCCTCTAATACCATCTCTGGAAAATGTCTTTGGACACACAGGGTAAATCTTTGACTGTCACACTAATATTGCATAATCATGCCCCACTGCTCCCAGCAGATTAGACCAGAAGTTGAAAGGATGAGAACTAAATTTACATGAATTAAAATGGAGTCAGAAAGATGTCATCATCTGGTTTTGGCAAAGCTCAGAGGATAATATGTTGGGGAGGTGGAAGATCACTTACTAGCATTTCCTGCATCAGCATTTTATATTGCCGCTTTAGCAGGCAGTTTCTTAAGATCAGGTTATATATTAAATGATAAATAACCCCCTAAATGTAAAATCAGCCCCTGGATTAGTTGGCTTTCTCATTGCTGGGGCAAACTGCCTAACACCAGCAACTTCAAGAAAGAAATGGTTCATTTGGCTCATGATTTTAGAGGATTTGGTCCATGAAAGGCAGAATCCAAGGCAGGATCATCATGGAAAAATGGCACAGTAAAGCAAGTCTGCTTGCTTCCTGATGGCCAGGAAACAAAGCACTGGGAGGGGTGCCAGTGAAAGATATACCTTCCAAATATATGCTCCAGTGACACACCCCCTTCAACTGAGAATTACCTCTAACAGCAACACATCTAGTTACAAACATAAGTGGATTAATCTATTGATAAGTATAGGGCCATGATTCTGCAGCTTTCCTCAGTAGACATTCTACATTTTTTGCATCTTCCTGGGGTCTCTACTGTACCTTTGGCCTTCATTCCCAGAATTTCAAATACCGCCTTTTAGGAGCTCTTTCCTTGACCTCCCAGACCTTCCCTTGAAATCTTAGTAAAAGCCTCATTGAATCTACTCTGGCATTGTGGATGCCACTAAAAACAGTATCACATGAACAATTTCAACTTTTACTGTTAGTGGAAGCAGTAGCCAAGCCCCCTTGGACCATGGCAGCACTGGCCTTTGAGTGACTAAGTGGCTAAACATGGTGAAATGAATTCTGGGGAACCAATTCCCTAGGAGGTCCTTCTCTAATCTTGGGTAAAATATCAGGCAAGACTTGTAATTACACCTTGAGCTACAGTGGGTGAGGTTTTGCTGATTTCTGAGATGGTGTCACAGCATCTTTTCTTTTGTCTCTGTACAAAATAGTTGGCTTCTTTTTAATGACACTAAACTCTTCAGCAATCAGACTTTGTTTGACCTCAGCCTTACAGGTTTCTTCCTTTAGCAAAAAATTGGTTTTCAAATATTTCTGCTCTGTTTTTCACTCCCTATTCTCACTATAAATCTGGCTAAAAACAGCAATACCCATGCCACAGCCTGAATGTGGGACTTTCTTGAAATTTCCTCTGCCAGTTAAATTTGTTCACCATCTTTAAGTTCAGCCTCATGTAAAGCCTCAGGACATGGGCAAAATGACAAATTCTTTGCCAAAATATAACACGCATGGGTGTTAATCCAATTCCCACTAGCATCCTTACTCCCAACTGAATCCTCAGAATCCTGTGTCTTACTATGCATATTCTTATCCACATTCTTAACCCTACCCTAACCCATCAAATTCTGCTTCCAACATCATAGGGCTTCCCTAGCCTATATTGCCAAACAAACTGAAAAGCCACACGGTCAACTATAGTCACAGCAACAACCCAATTAGCCTACAAATTTTGGTATTGGTCAGCTTTCCCATTGCTAGGACTAAATATCTGACGCTCACAATTTAAAGAAGGAAATGATTTATTTGAATCATGGTTTCAGAGAATTTAGTTCATGAAAGGTTGGTTCCACAGCAGGAATATCATTGTGCAAATATACAGTACCTTGGTTTACAAACAATTCTGTTCACAAACAATTCAGTTCTCAAGCAAAAGCATGCAACAAAATTTTGCTTCCATTCGCAAACTCAATATGAGGTGAGAAACACAATTGCAGCTATCTGCCCCACACAAACACAAACACAGTCATCTTCTCCAAAATCATAAAACAAATTAAGTTTGTGAACTGAGCTGTCACTATATACGAAACAGCAAAGTTGCTTATTTCATGGCAGTTAGGAAACAGAATCCTGGAGAAGGGTGCCAGACAAAAGATATAAAAAAAACACGCCTCCATGTGATCTACCTCCTTCACTTGGGTTTCAACTTCTAACACTACATTCAGCTATGAACATGAGTGGATTAATCCACTGTCTAGTATAGCACTCCCATAATCCAAACATCTCTCCAAGAATCTCTAAAATCAATTAACTAACTAGCACACTTCCAATACTTTTGATGTTCTGATCCTCATGATTAGTTGTTCCTCTGACACTTTCATTTTAATATTGTCTCCCTGGACTATCCCTTTTGGATTTCCTTTTTCTATCTCAAGAAAACAACTCTTAACTTTAATCAATAAACTTTTCTATTTCTATAACTGGTTTCTGGTTTCTTTCAAAAGCAAGTTATTAAATAATACAGATTAATGATTCGCTAATGCAGTATTTCGTCACCAGAATGAAGTGCAGGCCAATTAAAAAAGCATGGGAGAAAGGAAGGAGAAAAAGAAAGAAGAAAGGAAAGGGGAAAGTAAGGGAGGGAGGGGAGGAAGGAGGAATTAAGAAGAAGGAAAGAAGGACAAAAGGAAATAAGCTACTGGGAACCAAAACACAAAAGAAACAAATGGAAAAACAAACAGTTCAAAATTGGTAGGACAATATTTTTCACTTAAAACCCAAGAAAAATTTCTCCTGAATGTTCCGTGGCTAGAATCTTAATCACCATTCTCTGTGTAGGTAAAGTCACTTAAAAATCAATATCTGGTCTTTCTTAGCTTGTTTTATCTTGGAAACCAGCATTCAATCTAGTTAGTCAATGTGCACCAAAGGGTAGTAAGTACAACTCAAAATCATCTTACTTACCACTCTGTCCTTAACTTGATTGCAATCTGTCTAACCACTATAATTCATGCCAAACATTATTTCTCTCCCCAATCCAATATTATTACCAACTGGTGCTCATTAATTTAAAAGTTGTGAATATGGGCTATTAACTTTGGCAGAAAAATTCAATGTGGATGAGAAAAAAAACTTATTCCAAGAGGGAATATTAAATGAAATTTTAGAATAAAATAAGAAAGTGATGCATCAGTTTGTACTCTCTTCTATGTTGTTTTACCAAGCATTCTTGAAAGGAAGATTGTAAGTAGAGCGCATTGAGAGTACTCTCCTCCTTGGTCACTAATACCAACAACATTAAGAGACACTTTTAAAATTATGATTGATCACTTTTTGAAAGCACATATGCTATAATTAATTCAATTTGAATTTGCAAATAATTACTGTATTTTCCTATAGAAATAAAAGGCTGATGGGATTGTTTGTAGAAATCTATTTAACCTAATTTTAATCATTATTTATTTGTGTTCTCAAATAACATCTATATAGGAGAAACGCATTTAGAAATACCTTGAAACACCAGGAGCCTGTGTCCTTACCAGAGTGACTGGCACTGATTTGCTGAGGAGGAGTCCACAGGACAGAGGAATTGGGAGGATGGTGAAAAATGGAAGGATTGGTGGGGGGGAGCATGCTGTGAGGTTAATATTAGACTGAAGAGTCAGGGAGTAGTTTGTAAAAGACACGTGAGGGAAGAGAGTGTCTGAAGGTTTGGGCTATGAATCAAGGTATAGAGAATAAGAATGGCACAGTCTGTCCTTCTTCCATTCACTTCTTTTCCCATCTACCTTCTAATGTCTGTGAAGCTGATACTGTGTTATCTGAGCCAAAAGAGTGTGGGAAACAAAACTGATGGGGAACTAGTTGAGCAAAAATTCTTCTATCTTACTTTCTTCATGGTTTATGGTTTCTAGCATTGAGGAAGAAAATACAATTTATAACGGAATTCAGCAAAGCATAACCTGGGGATTAAATCTTGCTGTTCATTGTTTGTAAATACAATAGCATTATATGTCAACCACACTGATTATATACACATTTGGCAAAGCTGAGTAGCTGTGACACAAACCCATATATTCTCAAAATCAAAAATAGCTACTATTTGACACTTATTTGGCCCTTTGCAGAAGTAGTTTACAAATTCTTGGTTTTGAATTATACTCAGGAATGGGTTTAAGTATGGAGTAACAACATACACATAAAGTCTCTCTTTTTACCTTATCCCTCATCACTGTGCTTGTCTTACTTTTCCTCCTATGGCTGCTTTGGCATCGGAATGATGTAATAGGAGGAAAACAGGGTTATGACAGAAGAGAAAGATTTACACTTGTGGTGAAAGTTGTGGAACAAAGAACAGGGAGTGGCAAGAAAAAAAAGTGACTGAATCATCGAAAGAGTATGGAATAGCTATATTAGCTAGCCAAAGAAAGCTACCATAAAGGATATGTAGGACTCTGGCTAGCTCTCTGTTCTCTAGTTATCAATGGTACTATACATTTTGTCTTTCTAATCCTGATGAGATTCTTATTTTCTCAAGTAGGCAGTTAACTTCTTCGTATGCATGAACTACATGCCCTGCATAAGAATCTTTTAGGCAGCAGAGTCAACAGATACTGTAGTGATTTCATAAGTTTATAATGGAACTGAATTCCTACTACCCAGTGATATCAAAGCCATCACAGTATAACATGTTACTATGTGTGTGTGGTCATACTTATGTGAGCAAGCTTATTTCTGACAGTCATATAAGTGTAGAATGCAAACAATTATGTGCAGTATATAATGCTTGATAAAGATTAAAAGCAATTATTTGTTGGATAATGTACTGATTACATTGAATTTTTCAGTATTTTAGATTGTACTATTCCTACTTTAAAAAAGTTTACAATAAACATTATACCATGTTACACCAGTATCCACCTCATGCAACTTGTGCTCACAACTTGAGTGCATTAACACTGAATGAACGACCTATACCAGCGGAGATGAACCTGTGGCACATGGGCTGCTTGTATCATTAAAAGCTCTAAAAGGTTCAGCATCACTGATCTATCCTTACAGGATTATGTGAATATATTATGTGATGTTTACACAATGATGAAATTGCCTAACAGCATCGTTCCCAGATCAGATTCTATTGTTTTGTACCTCTCATGGTGTCTAGTACATTCTATCCTCATGTCCATCAGCATAATCAAGAAAGACTCATTACTGGACTAGATACAGAAGCTAGTTATACTTGCAGAGATGCTCAGAGACGAGGAAGTATAAGGCTTAAACTACCTACTTAGATGAGCAAGTCAGAAAACTCAGAATTTACCAAACAAAGGATCATGAAAAAAAATCTAAATTTTCTTTAATTTAAAATATAGCAACTGCAACATAAATACATTTCATCAAAGTTTTTCAATTGATTTTAGGAAATCACTTTCTGACAAGGATGAATTTTATCATTGTATTTTATCTTTCAATACTGCTTCTTCATTGCATGATTGTTAAGCCATTATATGTGTTACACACTGAAGAAAAGATACACAGGAGGCTTCCTGAAGTCTGTTATGTTCAATTCCTAATCTCTGATAGCTTTCAAGTACTTCAAAGAAATACTCACCAATAAGATTGCTTTTTTAAGCATCATACTAACTATGCATTTGATGAGGTTGCCATATCTCTCCCTTAAGGGAAATTAGAATGTTGATTAAAGCAATATTAACATAGAGTTAATATAATAATAATGGTATAATAGTAAAGGTAATAATTTTATTAGGAGACATTACCTAATTTAATCCTTACAACCACTATGTGTAGCAGACATTATTAACTCTGTTGAAAATTGAGTCTATTAAAGATTATGTAATTTGACCAAGGTTACAATGTGAGTTAGTAAGGAAAAGAAGACTCAAATTGTAGTCAGCCTGATGCCCAAACCAAATTTCATATTGTAGATTCTCTACTCACCTTCCAGACTGCATAGCTATTTATCTATGTGCTAATAAAGCAAACCTCTAAGCACTGTATTTAAAAATCAAGATTAGGCTCAGTAAAGATGAATTTATAAATTGGCCATTAAAGAGTTCATAATCTGGTTTTATCACATCATTAATTAAAGAGTAGTTCTTAGACAACTAATCACAGAAACTTACAGATAGATGAAAATTATCACAAGTTCCACAAAGACAAAAAGTATTAAAAGGAGACTTGAGTAGTCTGGGAAAATAGAGAAGTTACCCCTGTAGAGAAAGCACTTTGGGATGAAGGATGAGATCTAAAAAACAAATGAGGTTTAAGAGAGCAATGTGTATTCTGAGAACTGAAAAGAGACGCATTGTGCTCCAGCAGGTACTGAGGGAACTTAACGGCTGCTCCACTACAGGCACGGACACAGACACACAGGACTTTGTCCATCATATGAAGGGTTGTGTCTTTGCTGTAAGAATCAAGGAAAATCATTGAAAGGTGCTAGGCAGGCAAGGGACATCATTTGATTTCTGCTCTTAAGAGATCATTTGTGATGTATCAGAGAGAATAACCTGAAATGTAGTTTTAACTCTGGTGGTGGTAGAGATAAAGACATTTTTGAGATTTCTGAGAAACTAGACATGTCAGAACGTGTAGCTAGGCTGGAGATAAAGGAATTTCTATGACCATGATTCCTAAATTCTGAGTAGGCTTAATCTACCTCTCCACTTGCATAACTATTTCCTCTACTAGACACAACCTCCAAACTTTCTCCATGCAATATGGTTTACTTAGTTGTTGGAAGTATATGATTGGACACTACATAACCGCCTAACTCCTTCTATGGCTTATTGAAGCTTTCCGTGGTGAGAGGATTTGAGAAGGAATGAAATAGAATAGTAGAAACAGTCATCCCTAAGATTTGATCATTTGCAAAGGAAGAACAGTGACTGCTATTAGTGGACATTTGGCTGCTATGTTTCCCTGATTCGGGTTTTAGCTTCAGAATAGGTTTTGTTTTTATTAGTTCATCACAAAATAAAAATATGAGGATAATTAACAGTGTTTGACATTTAAATGTTTTAAATTAAATTTCAGAACGTTTTCTATGAAATTTAATACAAGTAAGCCTTAGAAAAAGAAGATAGCCAAACAACTATTGGTACTAGATACTGGTAACTGTATTTGTTCACATTTGTTTTCACTTTTTAATAAAGGAATTGTTATGGTATAAAAGAAGTTCAATGAAAAAATTAGTCACTTTTTAAAATTTATAATATGTTGTCTTCATATAACAGATTTGACTACACATGTTTATCTAAGAGAAAAATATCAACTCTCATGGAACAATGTCCCACTTGTAAAGGAGAATCAGTAAAAATGCCAATGTCTTGTAAAAACCTGATTAGGCAGCAAAAATCCCCATATCAACAAGGGAGAGAGAAAGCACTAGCTTTGTAATCTTTTGTCTACTTGGCTAGAAAATTTATCCAGCTGAGAAAAAAATGTCAACTTAGACTACTTGCTTTTGGAAATGTCAGCATACCTTTCACAAACATGTCTCCACAGAATAATCTGGAAATTCCAAAGGCCACATCTGTAAACTTTGACAGCATTTATTTAAAATAATTAATTAACATGTTTTAGTCATTGTGCTGAAAAGAAACACTTGTGTGAGACTAAAAATAATAATTAATGTCATTCTTTAACAATTCTGAAACGGTTGCCTAAAAACATCTTTTTTTATTATATAGATATAATAGCTAGAGTTTTACACATTTGGAAGTCAGAGCTGACTTAAAACTATGTGCTATAAATAACTGTCTCACTCAGTTTTATTGATTTATCTATGATAAAATTTCAGTAAATATTTAATGATAGAGAAAGGAAGAAGGATGGAGGTTGCAAGGAAAAGAAACAAGTATAAGAGAAAAGAAGAGGGCAGAAGGGAGGGAGATATGGAGGAGACACAGAAAGAGAAAAAGTGAAGAAGTAAAGAAGATCAAATCAAAGGAAGAGGAGGAAGGTACTCTTAGAAAATTATCATTCAGAGGTTAGATTAATTAATCATAGTGAAACTGTACCAAGTTTCCACTCCTTGCTACCATATTACAAATAAAAGTCCTAATATGATGTATTTCTTACACTAAAAAAAAATGAACCTAAGCTAGGAAATTAAACCTTGGGAAACTAATAAGGGCCAGTGCTCCCAGGCAAGATCAGTGAAGAGGTCTACAACGCTTAGCCCGTGTCACTGAATTCGCAGACTTGGCAGTGGCCTAGGGTTGTCAGATACTCACCTTGTCTAATTGTGCATCTCTAACACAGGGCTGCCTGTAAACTGGGGACTTCAGTAGAAGATTATGCAAACACAGTGAAAAATACACTCAGCCTCTATATAGAGATGACAAATATCTACTCATCACTAAAGGAAGGAAGGATGATTTAGTCAAATTGAAACAAGTCATTAAATGTGTGGATAAATGTATTTTCCGAGAAAGAATCAACAAGCTTAAGTGTTCCAACATTGACCCACAGAGAGATTTTACGCATTTATTTTATCACAAAACACATTTAAGCACACCTGCTGTGAGTGTGAAACTGCTTTCCATTTTATACTCTTAGAAAGTCTCATGTTTACAGAGAAATAGAACACATAGACACACAAGTTAACAGACTCACAAACTTCCTTTTAAACTACTGTTTTTAAACTGCATTTTTCAAGAGAGGAGGTGCATTTTTCTGACATTCTTATATTGATTGGTATGGTATACTTGCTGTTCTGTAAGGACTCAAGTCATTTTCTGCTGTACACATCCAATTTTCTCAACTATATTTTAAGTTTCCAATGAATGTTCATTGCAGTCTTCTATTTACTTTGCTATCTCTAAATGGCTCTGCATTTGATAGGGCCAAAAATCAATGCCTTGGACTAAGTGATAACTTTTCTTACTAAGAAGGACAATATGAAGGAACTGGGGGATATGAGTACAGGGAGATTTTGTAATTTAAAGTAAAAACAGAGCCAGCATTCCCTCTGTCAATCTTTCTGCCTACCACTTTCAGGAAGCTAAATGGCCTTATATAAACTGCTATGAAGTTTCTTAAGTTATATTTGTGTTTTGGTCAAACATTCTTTGTTGCATGCTTATAATTCTCTTTTAAAGTGAAGTAAAGCCAAAAGAAGAAAACGATGGATGGTTAAGAAATTAATCTACACAATGCATCAATTACATTCTAGGTAAAGGCCTAAATGTGTTCATATATTGTTATAATGCTATTAGATTTTTATGCATTATTTATCCCCTCCTGTTCTTCTAAAAGTAACTCTGATTTTCCTTTGAGTATCTACCCTTTTCTACCATTACCAAGTACCTGAATAAGTATGGAGTCCTTCTTGACTGTCAGTGGTAGGCTTGATGGTCTTAAGTATAATACCCCTTGCAATTTCAGAGTCAAGAATTCACTCTAGCCATTCAACTTGTTATGTTCCCCTTAACAATATCGGTCATGAAATAGGACTGTGACCAAAACCAAGTCAAAAACATAGAAGAGACTACTGAGGGCTTCTAGAAAAAAGTGTTCCCTCGTAATTTGGAGAGGGCATTTGGAATATACATCTCTTCTTTGAATGTTACGGCAGCATATGGATGTGAGGGCTGTAATTGTATAGCCACGAGTATGCCAGTGTATAAAGACTACCACAGTACAGTCAAGAAAATAATTTTAAAATTGCAAAGTTAACTTGTGATCTCTGTGTGCTAGAATAATTTTATTAGAGTTTTAAATCATTTACAGCATCTGTCTAAATACATTTAACTCATTTCAAGCTTTAAAATATATATAAAAAAGGTGACACTGCCATTTTACAGATAACAAGCTTAGCTGATGTGTACTAAACACAGAGTGCATGTTTGTCTCAAAACAGCTCTCTGAGATTGTGTTATTATTCTCATCATTTCACAGACCACGAAGCTGAGAAATGATAAATAATTTTACTATGATGCATCAACTAATACTTGAAAGAGTGCAAGTCTGGTGAACCCCTCTACCAGGTTCTCCTGCAGTACTATTTTGTTAGGCACAGATCTTAGCCTGCTTTCACAGGAGGAAGCCTCCTTCACTCAGGAAGCCTCCTGAAAAAGACAAATTTAAAACTGTATGGCTGAAAACAAAGCCAAAGTGGTAGTCAATTGTTTGCTTTTCCTTCAGTCTAGAGATTTTCTTCTTGGTCCCCCAGTGTGGAGCTTCTGTATGTGACCATTCTTTTTTCCTTTTAAAAGACAAAGTGAGGAAGAGGGCCAAAATGCAGAGATGATTTCTTATTAACCTAAATTCACCTATCCAGTGACTTCTTTCTACAGTAACAACATTTTGAACAGCACACCGCTTATTGCCAATGCCTCTGGCAAAACTGAGGACTGGGCTAAGGAGAAAAAAAAAACATTCAATTCAAGGAAACTTGTCACATCAAATCATGGGAACCGAGGAACCAGTTGGATGCAGTTAAGTATGAAATGGAGTTTGCTGACCTCTATTCCCAAGAAAAGGCACATTGATCAAGCTCACCCAAGGTCCCAGGCTCTCTTCCTCCTGGGAGAAAGCTCCTTGGAAAAGAGTCAGTAATAGGAAGCTTTGACTTCATTCTGTCAGCTAATTTTAATTTTCCTTCTAACTCCTTTGTTTTAGCAGATTCACTCCAATTTTTATAGCAACAATTTCTTTCTTATTTCTGTTTGCACAAAAATAATTTTTATAACTTTTATTTCTCTGTAGAAATACAAATTTTCCTCTGAAATTATCCATTGTTATTGAAGAGAGAAAAATTCTCTTTTAAGAATCAAGAAAAAACAGTAGCAATAATTCTAAATAGTATGTCTGTAGAATTCAGCAGTGACTCTGTCAGGACCTGGGCTTTTCTTTGTTGGTAGATTCTTAATTACATCTTCAATTTCATTGACTGATAGTGGGTTATTTACTATTTTTATATCTTCTTGATTCAGCTTTGGTAATTCTTATGTGTCTAGGAATCTGTCAATTTCTTTTGTGTTTTCTATCTTATTATAATACAGATTTTCAATGTAGGTACTGATGCTCTTCTGGATTTCTGAAGGATCTGTTATGATTTCACCATTTTAATTCCTAATTGCATGGATTTGAGTCTTTATGCTTTTTCATAAGGTTGGCTAAAGGTTTATCAACTTTATTTAATCTTTCAAAAAATCAACTCTGATTCATTGATTCTTTGTATTGTTTTCTTCATCTTCATTGCATTAATTTTTGCTCTGATGTTCACAATTTCTTCCCTTATGTAAGATTTAGGCTTGATTTTTCCTTCTTTTTCTAGAAACTTGAAGGTTCAACATTAGGTTGTTTATTTGAGCTCGCTCTGATTTTCTGACATGGGAATTTGCTGCTATAAATTTCAGTCATAGGACTGCTTTCATTGAGTCCCATAAGTTCTGATATGTTATGTTGGTGGTATTATTTAATTGTAGGAACTGTCTACTTTTTTATTTGATGTAAACTGTGACCCACTGGTTGTTAAGGAGGGTGTTGTTTAATTTCCACCTGTTTATGAAGTTTTCATGGCTTCTTTTTTCACTGATTTTCAATTTTGTTGCACTATGGTCTGGTAACCCACACTGGATAATTTCAATTCCTTTGTATTTACTTAATCATGTTCTGTAGCTAGTACATGATCTATTTGGAGAATTTCCTGTGTGCAGCTGAGAAGAATGTCTATTCTGATATTGTGGGGTAGACCACTCTGTAGACATCAACTAAGTCCATTTGTTCAAAGAACTAGGTTCATTTCTTTGTTGATTTTTGAAGAACAAATGCCACTACTTCTCAGACTCTTTAATGAAATTGAAAGACAAATAATACACCCAAAGTCATTCCTGAAAGGAAGTATTACCCTGATACCAAAACTGGAGGAGGATTCAAAAAAGAGAAATACAGGCCTGTTTCCTTAATGAACATAGAGGCAAAAATCCTCAATAACATACTGATAACAAAATGTAGCAAATTATCATCATAACCAAGTAAGATTCATCCCAGGGATGAAGGGATAGTTCAACATATGCAAATCAGTAAATGTAATACACCATATCAATAACACCAAGGACAAAAACCACATGCTCATCAAATAGACACAGAAAAAGCATTTAACAAAGTCCAACAACCATTCATGTAATAACACTACAGAAAATTGGAATAGATGATCTTTATCTCAATCTGATAAAAGTCATGTATGACAAATCAACACCCAACATCGTACTAAATGCTCAAAAACCAAAAGATTTCACTCTAAAATCATGAACAAGAAAAGAATACCCACTATCACCACTCTTATTTAATATGATTCTGGAAACATTAGACAGAGCAATTAGACAAGACAAAGAAATCAAAGGAATAAGGCCAGGAAAAGAAGTTAAATTATTACTATTTGTGGATGATACTCTACATAGAAGATCCCAAAATCTCCACCTAGAGTTCTAGATCTAAAAACCAAATTCTGTAGCATAGCTGGTTATAAAGTCAACACTAAAAATAAACAACCTTTCTGTACACAATTGACAAACTCACTGAAAGAGAAATTCTGGAACCAACACCATTCAAAATAGCATTCAAAAAATGAAATACCTAGGAAACAATCTAACATATGAAATAATAGAACTTTGCATTGAAAACTACAGTACTTTGGTAAACGAATAGAAGAGGATATCAGAAAATGGAAGGATATTCCTTACTCTTGGGTAGGAAGAACCAACATAGTAAAAATGGACATACTTCCAAAACTGTTATACAAATTTAATTCAATTCCAATCCAAATCACAAGAGCGTATCTCACAGAATTAGAGAAAACATTCCCAATATTCATTTGGAAACAGAATAAACTTAGAACAGCAAAAACAATTCTGGGTAACAAAGGCAAGAGAGGGAGCATTAAAATCCCTGACTTGAAATTATACTACAAAACTACTGTAACAAAAAGAGTATAACAATGGCAAAAAAAAAATTAAAAAAAAAAAAAACCCAGACCTGAGGATCTATGGGACAGACTAGAAGATGCAAAAACAACTCCAGACATACTCAGCCATCTTATCTTTGACAAAGGAGTCAAACACCTTGACTGGAAGAAAGATAGCCTCTTTAATAAATGGTGCTGGAAAAACTGGCTTTCCACATGCTGAAGATTAAAAGTACACCCGTATCTTTCACCATGCACTAAAACATTGAAATGGATCAAAGATCTGAATGTTAAAACAGAAACACTAAATCTGCTGCAAGAGAGAATAGGTAGAACTCTTGATGACACTGATGAAAAGAAAGACTTTATGAACAAAACCCCAATCACACAAGAAATATTACAAAGAATCAACTGGGATCTCATCTTATTAAAATGTTTTTGTGCAGCAAAAACAAACAAACAAACAAAAAACACCAACAGAGTAAAGAGATAATCTACAGTGTGGGAAGCAATGCTTGTCAGCTGTTCCTAGGACAAAGACTAATATTCAGAATACATAAAGAAGTCAAACAATTCAGACACACCCAAATTTAAAATGTTAATCCAAAAATAGGCAGCTGAAATGAATAGACAATTCTCAGATGAAGAAGTAGAAGTGGCAAATAAATATCTGAAAAAAATGTTCAACATCACCAATCATTCAAGAGATGCATATTAAAGCAATGCTGAGATTTCATCTCACTCCAGAAAGAACAGCTATTGTCAGGAAAACAATTAATAACTGCTGGTGGAGCTATACAGAAAAAGGAACCCTCCTTCCCTGTTGGTGGGAATGTAGACTGGTACAAACACTATGGAAATCAGTGTGGAGATTTCCCCAAGAAATTAAAACTAGAGGTTCCATTTGACTCACCTTATTCTCTTTCTAGGTATCTTCCCAAAAGAATTAAAAGTATCATGCCATGGTGATGTATGCACACCCATGTCTACATTCATAAAGTTTGTAATAGCTAAACCTTGGAAACAACTCAAATGCCCACCAACCAATAAATGAATAAGTAAGATGGGTTTTTTAAATATAAGATGGAGTACTACTCTGCCATAAATAAGGATAAGTTTGAAACATATCTAGCTAAATAGATGCACCTTGAGACAATACTCACATGTGAAATAAATTAGACATGCATATTTAAATACTGTATTTTTTTCTCTGCTGTAAGAAATGAAAAGTATAAATATGGACCAAAATGTGTAATAAATATTTAAATAGGAAGAAAATGTTCAAAATGAGAAGGTAACAAAGGAAGAGGAGTGGGAAAGGAAGGAACAAGGAAAAAACAGTAGAAGGAAAAGATGGAAAGTTTTGCAAATAAGGAGGGGGAGAGGGTTGGAGGAGAGGGAAGTGAAAATAGAGGAATCAAGATATATCATATACAGGTACAAATTCCTTATGATGAATATTATCACTGTGTATATCTAAAATGTACCAATAAAATTTAAAAAATACCTGGAAGTAGTATGTCTGTTGCTAACCATATCATTTATACTCATGCTCACTATAATAACTATAAAGGAAGCAACTTCACAAGCTTTTTTTATCTCACAAGGTGCCTGTAAATTTCAAAGCAATCCATGAATGGATGCTAAAATACACAGTAGTTTCTCATCGAATGAAATAACCATAATGAATATAATTAAGTATCGACAGACAGCATTTTTCTTGTTAGAAATTCAAGCACAGCAGAAAAAACATGGTTGCCTTACTCATTAGGAAGAGATATAATATACCTGTGTTTCAGGTTTTCATCTATTAACTGAACAAACATTTATAGAGTGTTGACTGTCTACCCAAGTACTCTAAGCTCCAGGACTATGCGTGAAAAAGGGCTGGGTCTCTGATTCTGCATTTAGGATAACAGATGTTAGTCACCAAAATCTGCAACAAAATAATATGACACATGAAAGGAAAATTGCACTATGTGCTAAATTATCCACTTCACTCCTTACTTTCACTTCTGAATTGCATTTTACCTTAAGAGTTTTGACAACAGGGGAAAAGAACAACTAAGTCTCAAGGGACAAAGTCTCTTTCATGCCTACTCCATGCTATGAACCTCAGAGAGTGATATATGTTCCTATTTAAAATTCATTTTCAAAATGATTATGACTTAGAGAAAACAAGGAAATAAATGCAAGGTATTACTACTGACAATAATGTGGCATTTTGCTTTGCTAGAGCCAGAGCATTTATTCCTGTCAAATAGAATCTTATTTATCTTCCTAAATTTTCTCATACAAAATGATGCATATTCATCTGTGAAATTTATGGAATTAATATCCTTCAAAATTACCAATTCACCAAGGTTTGCTGCTAGTTTGGCATGAACAAATTTGTTATCAGGTTCACAGTCAAATTCATTCTCATAAGCAAGCAACTGAAGACTCACCCAGTCATTGCTTCTTAATCAAAATAGTCTCCCCCATCTCTCAATACTTAATAAGCATTGAAAAGGAGTTCCAAACCCAGATCTGTGTGCAGCCAAATATAGTGAAGAGCACATGTCTTAATTCATTCCCTTGATTGAAAATAGAAGAATTACTTATGATTTTTTAATGGAGAATGAAAAAGTTGTTTTCTCAGGCAATAGGGAAGAGAACTTCAGAGGAATCCACGAGGAGTCCTCAAACATCGATCTTCAAGGGGCCAGAATGCATAGAAGCAGGAAGGTGAGTTTCCTGGTCTCTGTCCTTGTGTTTCTTTCATGCCACTTCTACCTACCTTTGTATTTGTTTTAGTTTACTTTCTCTGTCAACTGGGATGCCTTTCACCTCTATTTTGTTGACTCTTTTTAACACACAGCGTCTTCTCACTCACTATTCTCACACAAAATTTAAATTGAACATGATACATCCCAACCTCTTTGACCTTACTATCCTCACAGTCTTTGAGCTTCTATTATGCTACATGTCTAACTTCTTGTTGACTGGCTTTGGTCATTCAGATTGCCCAGGATTTGAGAATTTGCAGCCAAATGACAGTCAACATTGTTACATATACGCTGCTCTACAAAAGGAGCTTTGCAAAACTTCACCTTAAGTTATGAGAATGTCAGTCAGTACCCTTGAGTCGTTTATGACAAAGAAAGCAAAATATCTTCTCCCACAGGTCTTTCCACACAAATTAAAATTAGGTTTCTGTACCTGTAAGGAAACAAGTTGAAGTACACTTTCACTGTGACAAACAGAAAGTTCCAAATGTGGAAATCAGAGTAGATCAGAGAGTATTCTAACATATACTACACAAATTAAGCACAACCTTAGCTCAAGCTATTATTAACAAATTCCTAGCCAGGCATGATGCTGCTCATCTGTAATCCCAGCACTCAGGAAACTGAGGCAGGATTATCATGAGTTCAAAGTCAGCCTAAATTGCAGAACAAGACCCTAAAACTAGACACATGTCTATCACTGAGCACTAAAGTCAAAATGGATCAAATGTATAAGTATTAAAACAGAAACACTAAGTCTATTGGAAAACAAGGTAGGTAAAAATAGTGTAGACATAGGGGTAGGCAGAGAGTTGATGAACCAAACCCAAACTGCATGGGAAGTAGTTCAAAGAATCAACAGCTGGGATCCCATCTTATTAAAAAGTTTTTGCTCATCAAAAGACATCATCAGCAGAGTGGAAAGACAACTCACAGACAAAGGACTTTTATCTAGAACATACAAAGAATTGAAAAAAATCAGGACCCACAAAATTCAAAGACTCAGTCAAAAAATGAGCATCTGAGATGAGCAAGCACTTTCCACATGAAGAAATACAAATGGCAAATAAATATTTGAAAAAAGGGTTCAACATCATTGGTCATTTGAGAAATGCTAATTAAAACAACACTGAGATTCCACCTCACTCCAGAAAGAATGGCCAGGATCAAGAAATCAGTCAATAACGAATGCTGGTGGGACTGTAGGAGGAAAAGGAACTCTTCTTCACTGTTGGTGGGAGGCTACACTGGTGCAATCACTGTGGAAATCAGTGTGGAGATACCTCAGAAAACTAGGATTGGAGGTCCCATTCAACCCAGTTATTCCCTTTCTGGATATTTTCCCAGAAGAATTGAAAACTTCATATCACAATGATATATGTGCATCCATGTTTATAGCAGCACAATTTGTAATAGGTAGATTTTGGAAACAACCTAAATTCCCATCAACTGTGGAATGAATAAAAAAGATGTGGTACTTTTATACAATAGAGTACTACTCAGCTATAAAGAAGGATAAACTTGAGGCTTTTATAGGTAAATGGATGCAACTTGAGACTCATAAGTGAAATAAATCAGACAAGCATGTATAAAAATTGTATTGTCTCTTAGTGTGAAATATTGAAAGAGTAAATAAGATCCAAAATGTCCAAAATGTACAATAGAATTGTGAAAGTAAAAGAGAAGAAACTCCTTAAAAAGAAAGAACAACTAGGATGGAGAAAAGAAGGGAAAAGATCATTATTTATCTATCTATAGATATGTATTAGATAATTATACTACCAATCTCTATTAGTACATCAAAAAGAATGCTTCATACTTTGTTGGATCATTTTCTCATGCCTATATCTTGTAATCTGAACAACTACTTTGAAGATAACATTATGCAATATATTAACCATTGTTAATCTCCTATTATTTTCTTTTGAAATTCTGTATCATTATTTTAATTATTTTTTCATTTTAAAATTTAAATAAAAGTCTGATCAAAACTTAGGGTTAAAATATGCTGTGTGTCAGCTTTAGCCAAAAATTTTTCAGTAACATTTATGACATGAATAACATTTATGAACAGCATTGCTAAGGATGCCAACTCTTAACTTAGACTGAATTGGCCTGAATCCTGGTCCCATACTTTCTCCAGAAAAAGAGTTAGTGAAAGTTAATTTTTCTACATTCAATCTCCTTATACATAAAATGGGTATAATAATAATAGTATCCACCTCATAAAATTTTTGAAGGACTAACTACAACATTGATATAAAAAGTTAAAACAAAGCCCGAACAGAAATTGTCACTAACTGTTACCATTGTTCTATATCAGGCTCCCTTCTATGGGCTCCAGGCCTGTAATTTTATTTTAATCATCCTAAGATGCCTACTGGGAAAGTATTATTACCTGTCTTTGACAGAGAAGGCTGGGACTGGAATTAAATTTTCACAGGAACTTCCAGGCCAATGATTTGCAACTTTATAAAAGCCTCCACTCAAAGTGGAGATTAGAACTTAAGTTATGATCCCACACCTCGGGAAGAAATGGGAGTTGAGTTTTGGAATGAGCAAATGACTTTTTAAGATTTCAAAATTATATTCCCACAGAGGTATTAACACTTGACAACCTTAATGCTCTACAACCTTAAAACCCTGCTTAATTCAACATATGAGAAGTAATGACAGTGCAAAGGCAGCCACAATGCAGATTCTTAGAGTGCATAAAAAGCATCTGCCTTCCCATAATGTCTCAATGTATCATTATGACAGACAGAAATAAAACCAATGCATCTCACTGTATAGCTGATGCTGCTTTTCTGCTCACAAGGCACAAAAGTTAATTATTATGAACAGATGTGCTTAGATTGGACAAGAATTTATACTCCATAAAATTCAGCATGGACTAAAACAACACAATATGGTTGGTGTATTTGTACTTCTTGGGTGGCTATTGAACAGGATACAGTGATAACTGTCTCACAGTGTTCTAGCGAAGGCCCTTGAGAGCCTGGATTTCCTATTGCCAACCTCTCCACACACATTTCATTGCAGAAGAATTCACTTTGCAGGTTGAGATGACCACATTGCTTCGTTACTATATGGTACCTCTGGTTAGTTAGCTCAGCTTTGGATGTACCAAACTAATGACACCACGATTATTTCCCCAGTTGAGAAATTAATTATATTCAATACCATGGCAAGACACTCTTACCTATTGTGGAATAGATGACTACAGATGTACAAGCAGATTCATTAGTATAAACACAGTACTTCCATAATAGCTCAGAATGTATGTGCATGAATCTCACACAAAGCACAAGGCATGGGAAAATATTAATTAAATTCAAAAGACATTTGAGATTTTATCCAGTTCAATATTCATTAAAGGTCTATGGTATTCAAAGATGACTAAGAAAAATTTTCTTTACTATACTATCTAGAATTTCCCCTGTCCAAGAAATACTATCCTCTATATTACAGCATGACTAGTTTTGAAATGGAAAGAGGGTTTTTCATAAGGCTAATGAAGACAAGGATGATTTAAGGGTTAAATGTGGGTCAGCTTCTTTGTGAAGACCTTGTTTAACTAATCTCACTTATGTCACTGCTCCTTCTTGGCATAAATATTATTATTTACCATTTTAAAGATGAGAAACTTAAGGCTTATGAAATCAAGTAATTTTTCTGGAGCACACATAATTGCATGGAGTCTCTATGTGATCCCCTCAAATTCTTTGGCTGCATTGCACTGGAAAGCCAGGGAAAGAATTGCAGTTGGCATCACAGAAAAAAATGCCATCTGATCTGTATTTTGAGGATTAAAGACTTTGTCAGACAGAGAAGAGGAAGGGCATTCAAGGTAAAGAAATAGCTTGGCCAATGTCAGGATCAGAAAGGAATTAATACGTTTGCTCTGATTTGAATAGATTGCCTTTCAGTATTCCTTTGTAAGCACTTTATAAATGGTTGGTTGGTTCACAGTATAGCCAGTGGGCAAAAAAAAATAGAATAAAATTTATTCTTTCTTTTAACTACAAAAAGCATGAACTTGAGCTTGAGTTCAAGTACAACACTGATACTAGTATATATATTATAGTCATTTCCCATATCCACAGAAATTAACTCAGAACTAATACAC
>RJWT010006121.1:0-29710 GCA_004365215.1 Cuniculus paca
TATTTTAAATGTAATAATAGTTTTGTTTAAGGAAGTAATCAAAACAGTTTATATAAGAATATTTGCAGTAAGTTGGGGACACTTGTGATTATTAGTCCTCAAGTAGTTCTGGTCATCAGTTTAGAACTGTGATAATATTCAAAAGTTACATTTATTTTTGGCAGTGTTTTGCATTTCATGAACCATAGATTTCAAGTGCCTTCAGACAGTGCTAGGTTCTGCATAAAACAATCAATCATCTCCTTTTAGCTGTTTGGCAGAGGTAGCTGACGACTTGTTCTGTCATGAACTGAATTCATAGATATTCATGAGGCACCGAGAAACACTTCATTGTTCCTGATTGTTTTGTTATTTTAAAATAAATCATAAAGGCACCATCCCACACATAGCTGGCAAAGAAATGTTTGTCCTCACTTTTATGGTGCAGTGTTTTGACTTGCACAGTTCAGCCCACATTATAGGTTTTCTTTTTTACAGTATGTTGCATACTTTTTTAAGGTACCATGTGTCCATGACCTAACGTCATCAAAATTGGGTAACAACGAAAAATCAGTGTGACCTATGTCCCTAAATCAGGATGATGTTGTTTTTCCACAGACTAAGGGACTCGTGACAGAATGGTAAGCTTAGTACAGGTGGGAATTGTCCAAGTTCCCACATTGTGTCCACCTCAACCTTTATCATCCCTTGTTTGTGAAGCTCTCTCCAGAATCAGCTATAGTTGCAAATTTTTTATCCTGCAAGGATATCTTTTGAGTGTCAGCAAGAGCATTAATAGCACACAAAGCACAGGAAAAAAACTCGATGAGATAGCAAGTTTCATACTTTTGATAAACAGAAAAAGAAGGTGACTATTTATATTTGCGGCCATCTAATGTCCTCACTCTGTCTGCTGTTCCCTAGTCAGTGTAATGATACCCTAGTGAAATCTTACAAAGTCCAGAAAGCTAAAAAACCAGAGAAGTAAAATTCAGAAACAAGAAAACCCAGAGACATAAAAACCATTGAGCATTCTGATCACCACCAATGTGGTTCTCGGAAAAGACAGTTTACTGGATCTTCCTGGCTAAGAATTGTTTTCAGCAACAATACTTGATTCAAACATGCATTGCTTTGGAGTATAACAATAGCTATTTGTTTAGATGGCACATTGCCTACTTAGAACTTAGTAAATTCTTGCCATAGGGATCAACACTGTTTAAAAGGACAAACATTAATAAAAATGTGGTTCCATGCGGGGTGGGAGTCAGATTACTTAGGTTTGAATCCTGGCCTTGGATGTATTAGCTGGCAAACTCAGATAATGTATTTGATTTTTAACCCTAGGTTGTTTCACTGTATTTACTTCGCCATTTCAAGAATTGTTGTATAGTATGACTCCAATAATGTTTAGCTATTATCTTTATTATCAAATAGTGTGCAAAGAACAACACACTTAAATTAAACAGAAAAGGACTTTGTTAAAGAAAACTGAGTGATTAATAGATGTTGGGGTGGGAAGGATGAAGAATCAGACTTGGCAGTAACATAAATGGAATGATGCCTAGATAATATTGGAAAGACAGCTGAGGGACATAGTAGAGCTTACACTGAGAGCTACAGAAACTGTGGGACCCAGTGAATAATGAAAATATGAGGCTATTTTTTCAAAAAATAGGTAAATTTCTAATCGAGGTATTAAAGATAAAGTTCCTTTAGATTTATTAAAGATAAAGCTCCTTTCTCTCTCTTTTTTCATTCACTCTCAAACTTTTCAGTGTACTTTCTCAAGAGTACTTTCAAGGGTTTTTACCTGTACTTATTGATGTTCTGAGAAAAACTAAACATCAAAAAAACTAAAAATTTGAAATATTCAGTGTGAATTTTATCATTCATCTTTATGGCAGTTTTAAATGCAAATATAAGGGCATTTCATTTGTATGCAGAATTACTGAAATAACCACAATTCATACATCATCGCTGGACTGTGCATATGCTCCGACTTTCTGTACCTTTGATGCACTGGTGAGAAAGAAAGAACTAGAAAGAAAAGGATCTATAGGTTGTGTCTCTTTTTCTGTAATTTCAGGTGTAAGTAGTTAGCTAGTACAGGGAAAAGGATGGAAGAGGATTCCATTTTCATGATGCTTCTTGGAAGGACACTGTATTTCATCTACACTGGACAAGTTCTGGTTCGAACAGTGAACTCAGTCCTCTCTGAGGACTGCCAGCCTCCCCTTCGCCCCGATTACTCAGTAGATGCTAACAGGTTACTCTGTGCCCTCTGGGGGCCTCACCGAACACCCACGCATCAACGTCTACTGCACAGCTGTGCTTGCGGCTCAGTAAACTCTGTGTGCAAATCCACAGCGAGGGGAAGGGGGAGACAGTTTGCGCGTGTTGTACAAACTATTACATGTGCCATAATCTGGTTGGGGTGTGTCTTGGAAATTTTTATTTTTCACCCCAAAAGTCATACACTTCACTATCAATACTCCTTTCTAAGAAAGCAAATGCTAATGCTGCAAAATGCACACATTCTGTTCAAAGAAGCACACAGGCTGCAAAAGACTAGAAGAAACGTGTAGGTACATTCATCGTTGTCCTGTTGGGCACAATGGGCCTAAGAAAAAAGTCTTCTGATACAGCACATTGTATAATCATGATTCCCAATTTAAAAAGGCCTACGGGCAGGCATAGCATAAATTCACCACGATGCAGTGTGTTATTTGTGCTTGAAGTTAATTTTAAAGCTCATTTTTCATTCTATTTTAACTGCATACTATTTTTCAAAACAAAATTTCTTCTTTAACTTTAAAGGCAGGTTAATTTGTGAGTGTAACATATTTTGCTCTACCATATATATTAGTGTATTACTCAAATAACTTATGTGAAAAATTTCTTAACTCTAAGCTTGTTGGTATATTAATTTGATTTTTTTTTTCAGGACTGAGGGTTGAACCTAGGAGCCTCATACTGAGCTGCATTTCCTGCCATTTTTTTTTTTGAACATCATCTCACTATATTATCCAGGCTGAGCTCGAACTCTCAATCCTCTTGCCTCAGCTTCCAGAGTGCTGGCATTACTGTGTGTGCAACCATGCGAGGGTTAATTTACCATTTTGATTTATTTCATTATAAAAGTAAGACCTTATACTTTGAATTCTATAATAAAAATTAACTTAAGAACAAGACACATGATTTTAATATAGATATAACATTGTTAAAAATAGTTTTTATTACTTCCCAAATATTTATTTATCAATTCAGGTGATTTAGATAAAATTATCTAAATAATAGAGTGAGTCTACTTTGAGATTTTCTTACTGGTATCTTTTTCAGAACTGATATAGGTAACTTGTTGGTCAATAAATATTTATTTAAAAAAATGACTCAAATAGGTTATTATGATGATTTTAAAGAAATTATCAGCCCAGTTCATAACAGAAAATAGACTTAGGTAAAGAAATTCCACAAAATCTGATTTCTGATTTTGGATCAGTAGCATCTTCAATGAACTTTCTAGAAATTTTTATAATTTCTTAAAAACATAAAAGTGGTTAAGTCAAGTATTTAAAGAAAGTGGGTTAGCTCAAGTATTTAAAGAAAAGAATTAAACTGCTGGGATTCTTTTCTAACCTGAGTGGTGAGGTTCTGGAGGACAGCCTGCGGCAGCCTCCTCATCCTCCTTTCGTCCTTAGCTGTCAGGTGTTCAGCTAGATTCATGGTGGCCCTCACGAAAGACTACTTTTCCCCCAGACATTCTTACAGCAGGGTGTGTTCTGGGACTAGATTTTCCTCTTCCTGTGATTACATTTTAAGACTAGTGAGAAATGTGTACAAGTGATGTGTACAATTCAGGGTGCGTTGTTTAAGGGAGAAGCATAAAAATCAACCTCATACAAGTTATTGCAATTTGGGCTTTATATTACACAGGCCAAACCTTAGTTCTAAATAATGGAGCACTCAAGATCCAGTGTCTTTGGAAACAGAAAAATTTAAAAATCCATTAAGTGTCCATTGAAATTAATTAATGTAAAATGGAAATATCTGGATCATATATATGTGGCTATGTGTGTATATATGTGTTAGTTTAATATTTGTTTTTTTTTATTTTGAAAAGAATACAACCAAACAAAATAAAACAGAGTAGAGTCATTCACAACAAAACAATGAACATGGTGCATGACTTCTAAACAGGGTAAAAGGCAATCAATAATGGCTACCAAAATGCCTCTTGTTATCTTCAATATAACTGCCCATACCATCAAGGATAAATAAAATCAAACAAAATAGAACAAAATAAAACCAGTAAACAAACAAACAAACAAAAAACAAAGCAAAACAATGTAAGCAATACAGAACTTCAAGATACTAGTAAAACAGCAGTGGTTACCATAATGCTTCTTGTTATCTTCAGAATAGTTGCCAACACCTTCAGACATATTACAATCAAACAACACAGAATAGAGTAAAATCAATCAAAACAAAATAATGAAAGCAATACAGGGCTTTGAAACCTCAATGGCTGCAATTATGCATTTTGTTATCTTTGAAATAGCTGTCCATGCCATCAAGTGTAATAAAATCAAACAAATCAGAATAAAACGAAGCTAATCAGAACAATGAAGACAATATGAGTTTCTAATCATGATAATAGATTAACAGTGGTCACTTCCTTCCCTCTTTAGATAATTCCTCCCCTTTGACTTTCCCAATATGTATTGTGCATTTTGGATCCCACTAACTCCTTTAGTTTGTTATACTAGGGAGACAACACAAAATTCACCCATGTGACTCTGAAACATTTCATCCATGAGCATGATCTCAAGTTGCTTCCATCCACCTACAAGAGCCTTGAGGTTATCTTCCTTTATAGTTGAGTAGGTTTCCACCACATAAAATGCCATGTCTTTCTTATCCATTCTGCAGTTGATGGGCAAGTTACTCCTGCTTTGTTCTGGGTCCCCATCACGTGGAGCATTGTCTTGTCTCCTCCCACCTTCAGTCTATGAATTTTCTTTAGAGTCAAATGTGTTTCTTGTATACAACATATTGATGGATCCTGTCTCCTGATCTGCTCTGCCCATGTTTCTTTTTATTGGTGAATTGAGGCCATCTGCATTAATGGTTACACTTGACATACACTGGCTCATCTCTACTGTGCTATCCTCTGCCATTGGCCCCCCAAATTTCCCCTTCATTCAGTTGCCTGCCCTGCTTGAGGTTACTCTTGAATATGTTTAATACATAGCATATATCATAATGCAAGAGTTCTATTCATAACAGAGATACTCATCTCTATAACTGATATAAGAAAACTGGATAGGACAATTTTAAAAATCCACAAGTCATATATAAACAGATGTTTGCTAAGAAATATATAAAAAGATTTCAATAAATTTAGAGATATTTTGTGTTCCTTATTGGTAAATGTATTAAAAGAAAGTTTCACTCAATTATTTGATAGGTAGGCACTATCCGAATCAAATTTGTTACAGTTTAGGTCCTCCAAAATAAAAGAAGTTGAAATGGACTAGGATAAAAGACATTTATTATGGATTGTGCGCTAAGAAAGAAACGGCAGTAGGATAAAGCAAGAGCAGAAATGGAACTGAGACACAGACCCTGCACCCTCGGCTGAACCAGGAGGAGCTCCACAGCAGACTGCCCAGCGGAGTCATCCCAGGACAGCTGGAGTGGACGACAGCTTTATCACCATGTCACCCAGGCAGTGGCCTCAGGAAGGGCAGGACCCAAAGCAGCTGACAGCTAGACTGTCTATGCGTTCCCCACAGCTGGGCAACTGGCCCTTCCTTGAAGTGGCATCGGGTGGCACATTTCCATGTTTACCATGATTTTTAGACAATTTGACAAAGTGATTTTGAAGCTCAACTGCAAGGCTCGACAAACAAGAATAGCCAACTTTTTTTTTTTTTTTTTTTTGGAAAAGGAGACTACGGAGAAAGGTATTTTTTGGTGCCAGGTATTAAAACACATTGTTAAAGACTCAGTAATTCCTGGTGGTGTTGTCACAGGGATAGATTAAAGGCTCAGTGACACCTATGTGAAGATCAGAAACAGTTCCCTGTAAGCATAAATATTTAGTGCACAGTTGTGGGGCAACAAAGGCATTCTTTATTTATTTTTGTGATACTGGGAAGATTAAGGTGGTGACATCATTCACGAACACCAGGGTACTGTCTGATTCCCATCGCCTATCCTCATGTGCTGTGGCCTTGTTGGTAATTAGGTTTGTTGATAATTGTTTTAAATTAAAGACAAACCTAGATAACTTTGTGTTCATAACAAAACCATACATGGAAGTAATTATACTGTTAATGTTATGTTCTGCTGGACTGGGAACATACGCTCCAGACATTTAAGACTTGTGGTAAAACAAAAGTTTGGTTCTTAATGCCATCATGACAAGCCCCTATGTGGGCTGTCACTAGTAGTTATAATCCTTATTAGGAAACAAACAAACAAAGTGTCTACTTCTGCCTTGTGATCTCTGTCTTTACATATATCTGGCTAATTAATTCACAATTTAATATAGTGAAGAAAAATGTAATAAGATAAACAAGATTCTTATCTTGTTAATTTGTAATTCCTCTGAAACTCTGAAATACCAAGGGACAAAAATCAGTGGGAAAAGACCCAAATTTATGTGATTATTTGAGAATAATTTTTTAAAAAGGTAATTACTTTTTACTTTATATCAAATAAATTTTATATAATAAAGATAATCAATTACAAGTTAAAATGTACATACATGTTTATCTGATCCTGGGGAGAGGAAAAGCCCTTGGAAACCATAAAATGCAAGTATGTAGATAGGTGATGATAATATCCATGCACACACACTGACATAGATAAACATCCTGTGTAAAAGCGTATATGATTTAGTCTCAAAGTATATATAACTTACAGTTTCAGACAAAAGTTTACATGTGAATGGTTTATTTAGGGATATGATCCCAGACAGTAGGAGCAAGTCACAAAAGGTGGGAAACAGGTTACCAGAGACAGTTGATAAAGGGACGCATTATCCAGTTAACCATCTCCTGTGTGTCAGGTTATTCTATTCCTATTGCTTCCAGACCCAAATAGTCAATGGTGACAATAATCAAAAGATATTAAATCCTCCAGATTTTCACGTTGCACCATAATGTACAAGTAGATTCCTTGGAGTATTCTGCTGAGGGATGAGAGAAACCTCAGACAGGAGGCTAGAGGTTTGGGACAAGGGCCTGAGCAAACACTCCTGTGTTGCATGTCAGTTGAAGCTGGGTGGAGCTATATGGGAGTCTGAAAGTTCCATATGGGTGGCTGGAAAAGAGGGAAGACTGGACAATGTGGCATGGAGCACAAGAGTTAGGTACAAGCAAGCTAGCAAGCAATCATATGCATAATTAGGCACCAAGTCAAACTGAGAAATATTTTCTATTATGATAAAGCATTCATGACTCGCAGGTAAAGAACTCTTACAAATGCAATGAAGGAATAAAGGAAATACAATTTAAAGACGAAGAGGCAAATAATAAAGGAAAAAAACCCCTTGTGATAAACATGACAAATGGTCCTATTGATTCACAACTTTATAGATGATTATTGAATCACTCATTCAATAAGCAATTCAACCAAAATTAATATTCTCAGTTTTGGTATGGGTAGAAAGAGGTGGTTGTTTTCACACATGGCTTAAGATTATTCAATATAATATTTTTTAAGATCAATTTAGCATTATATTTGCAAATGTCATAAAATGTGCCTATTCTGTAATCATGGAGTCATTATCATATATATTTATCATATTTTCAAAACTCAAAACAAAATAGAAAATAGAATTAAAGAACAAGTTGTGTGGGAAATACAAAAGGTCAATGAATAAATTGAAAATAACCAAATATAATAACAAGCAAAAAATAAAAATTAAAACATGTGACCTTAAGGGCTAGGGATATAGCTCAGCTGTACAGAGCCTGCCTAGCAAGTGCAAGGAAAAGTACCTACCCAAGATCTCATGCTCATCATGTCACTTCTTTGCTCAAAATTCTTCTAGCAGTCCCATCGACTTTCTAATAAAATTTAAAATTCTTCAGAGGGCAAACACCAGTTATTCAAAATCTTGGCGTGATTGTCCTTTCACCTGTCTTCCAGCTACTCCGTGGAGGCGTTTCAAGACAATTCTAGTTTCTAAAATTTGTTTTACTTTCCATCACTGCCAGATACAGGTACACATACTATTTCTTCATTGTCAAATGCTCAGCTCATTATCATCTGCCTGTTTTTATTGAATGTTCTTTTGACATTCACCCTCACTGGGAATCTTTTTCGCCAGTTTTGAGCCCTATTTCTGTTCTCCCTTTCCCTAGCCCTGCCTGAAAACTCTATATTTTAATTATCTATTTAACTGACTGTCTCCACATTATGCTGTAAATTTAGGGGAAGTAGCTTAGTTCTATAACTTCAGGGCAAGCTGCAGTCTCTAGGACGTAACAAGCACTCCATGCATATTAGTTAAATGATGAATAAGTGAAGGGAAACAAAAAAAAAGCATATGATAAATCCTACAGGGGAAAAACTTATTCTTTTGTCACTGATAAGAAAAACTCAGTTTTTAGATTGGGGAGGTTAGACGACGCAGATGAGGATTTAAGATGTGAATTCTTGAAAGGCTGTAGGCCTTGTTTTGTATCATACGATGATTCCACTGGATCAAAGAGAGGTTTGGCAAGCAGTTGTAAAGGAACCCTGAAACGGTGCCAACATTTCTGAGCTGATCTTCTCAAGAGTGAATAAATTTTAAGGAACTGTAATTATCATGTGCATTAGCCACCTTTATAATTGGAAAGGCAAAATAGTGCAGAAACAGTACTATAAATGACAGCATTTATGTGCTTAAGGGTTGTCTTTAAAGGCTCAATCTTATAAAGATTTGATCTGCAGGGATACAAGCCTTTCAAGTGCTTCAGCCTTGGACTTGTAAGGTATTTGGAGACAGAGTCACCCTAGGGTGTGGCCGTGCACAGTTGTAGATTGTTTTGCTCAGCTTCTGAAGCCAGCCAGATTCCTGAGACTACCAAGTATGGCAACAAAACTAGCAGAACATTCAGATGGTCATTCAACAGCTTGCAATGTCCTGGCATGAGTGGACTTTCTCCAATCTGTTTCAAGATCCTCTTTGGTTGTTTGTCAGGGAAGCCTGGACTCCCCAAACACTGGCAGCTGATAGCCCCCAAAGTGCATTATAAACATGCTGGAGAATTAAGCCTGAAGACAATATAAACTGTTAGTTGACATTAAAAAATTCTAAACCATAAGACATTTTAAGGATCCTCTTGGTCTTTTCTTGTGGAAAGCAATTTTAATCAGTGCCCCTTAATCAGAGAATAATGGTTAAACTCTTTCCAGGAGATTTTTAATTGATGTAGACTTTTGCCAACTGTACACAAAGCCAAAAGCCTTCAAGAGTTTGCGGCAGCACCAACTAAAGGTAAAAGCAATGGCGTACAAAAAAAGTCATGGTCACAATGCAGGCACTGCTTTTGTATAAAAAGCATTTTTCTCTTCAAAACAAACTTTTAAGTCTTATCTGTTCACATGTGTCTCAGACTATGCTTGATGACATGACTCAGTTATACAGTCGGTTCTTAACAACTTGAGGGTCTAATGATGGAATAGTTTATTTTTGTTGGAATTATGATTATTATATTGCGATTGTTATTATTATTATTATCGCTAAACTCAAGACCTTCTCACTGAGTTAAATCCCTAGGATTTTGTACTGTTTTATTTTGAGACTGGGTCTCATTAAGTTGCTAAATTGTCAAGGCTGGGCTAAACTTCGGATGCTCCTGCCCCGGTTTCCAAGCGTGCTGGGATTAAAGGTAAGTACTGGTATGTCTGGCTGGCATTATTTTCTATGTGAAATAATGGATATCACATAATTCTACATGTAACAATGTCAAAGTAAAAGAACACTGTTTACAATGGGCATTTTCTCTTTAATCAATGCAGAAAGGTTTTTAAATTAAAGACCAATTATAAGTGTATCAAGATATACAGAATATCTTGGTACTTAACTTGAAAAGCGAGAATGTGTATGAAGAGGGTGTGAATTCCACTTTAGCAGTTATCTACATTGATTGACATACATGTTTTAAAATAGTTTCTACAACCTGAGTTTAAAAAAAAAGAAGTGAAACTGCAGAGGGCCATCCAGACACTGTTTATCAGCAAGTGTTCTCCCTCTGGTAATCGCTAAGCTGTAGGAGTCCAGGCCACCCAGGATCTTTATGTCTAGAAGCTGGGGAAGTATATATCCTTCTAGGTCCTCGCAATCTCTGATGAATGTGGTTTCCAACCCTTTCTGAAGCAAAGCCTCCTGTCTAGGACCCTGTCAGAGAGAAGAGTTTGGATTCCAGTCTTTCTAAAAGTGCATAATCTCAACCCCATTCTTCCCCTTCTGGTTCTTTTCCTCCCCAACTATGTGGATGAAGGGAATGGAAAAAACAGTGGGATGAAAACAATGCTGTAGCTCAAGACAAATGCCCTTCCACACAGATAAAGGAGAAAATCTGAAAATGCTCTAAATAGCCATCAATAGAGAACTGATAAATTGATTATGGCATATCCATAAAATGAATAGGTTAAAGAGAACATGACAAATCTGCACATGGGAAAATGACCAAAATGTAAATTAAGTGCAAAATATAATTTCACAAATCATTAGCATGATCTAATCTGAATGAAAAATTTAAATACATATGCATGTATATATTCACATATATACCTATATATGCTTTTGAATACAGAAAATATATACAGAAAACACCATAATAAATGCTTAACTGTCATTCTTTCTGAAGAATCAGTGTAGGAAGGATAGGAAAAGGTAAATTTATCCTTCTATTTAATGAACTACTTATATTTTACAACATATATATTTTCAGTTTTTATAGCTCTAGTTTTTAAAAAGATAAAAACCTATGCGACTTTTTTCCATAATACAATAATTTTTTATTTATTTAATGAATTTTTAAATAAGTTTAAGTGTTATAAAGTAATTATGTTAACTTTCTAGTTACTGGCCTGGGAGCAGTAAGAATAGTTGTCCAGAAATGTGAATATTTATTTATTTATTTTTATTTTAAAGAGCAAAAAAAACCCAGAAAAATCAAGAAGCAAACAAACAATTAAAAAATTACAACAAAAACAAAATGACAACAACAACAGCAGCAAAAAAAATGGCGATACAGGATTTCAAAACAAGACAATAAGAATTTAACAATGGTTGTTATATTGCATATTGTTATCCTCAAAGTAATTGCTCAGGCTACCAGATACAGGCATGCAAGACTGATCAAACAATAAAATTTCCCTTTGAGCAGTTTCTTTTCCTTTTACGGTATCTATTGTAGCTTTTGGATCTTATTTACTCTTTCAGAGAAATGTGAATATTTAAAGAAGCATGCTCTTTTAAGCTTATAAACTAAATATGCTAAATAACTGCATCCTTTCCTCTTGTATTTTAGTTCATAAATTTATTATGTTTTAAATTATTTTACTGATCCTAAATGTATTTGCTGTATTTTAAGGCTGGCAACATAACTGCAATATTTTATTAAGATTAAAATAAATGTCCATTTCTTATTTTAAATTATATAATGGAATTATCAGAGATCCATATTGCATATGACTAAAGCTTACTTTTGCCCCAATTGTCCATGTGTTTCTTTTCTATTGTTTGATTAACTAAATCTATACATTCAACAAAGGCTGCAAGGAGAGTTTTGAATTGTTAAAAGATCACTCATGGGAAAGAGAGGCATTCTAGGCTGGAGGAACAGTATGGGCAAAGGCAAGAAGTCATTAAAAGGAGAGAATCTACTACAGAAACATATGTGACAAGTCAAGGGGCAGCAAGAAATGCAGGTAGCTGGCTCATGAAAGTTTTTTTTTTTATGAAAGTGAAGGAAGCAAATGATTTTTAAATGAGATGTTCAGATATGTGTTTTCAAAAGCTCACTCTGGATCTTACAGAGAGTGGGTTTCAGGGTGGCAAGAGTCAGAGACAAGAGATGAGTTAAAAGTAATGACACTAGTTCAAGAAAATGGTTATGAAAACTTAAATTAAGCCACTAGCTGTACAAGCAGTAAAAAAGATCTGAGAGATGGTCGTTATTTATGAGGTCATATAAAGCATACGCCATACATGTTATAAGTCTGCATAAATATATCTATGCAATAGTTTATTCTAGTTGGAAATTACCAAAAGCATAAAGTTAATTTAAAAATCTAGGTGCGTGCTTAAGTGATATATAGAAGTAGGTGTTGTTTGACAACAGTTTTCTGAACCAAGGTCAATCATACTAACATGTAGGAGAGCATGAGTGCTGTCAGCACCTGAAAGATTTCTTGAGTTCTGGGTCCAGTTGTCTGTCAGACAACTTCTCTTGGGTTTCCCATCAGCACCCTAACCCCACCCTGACTCACTCACACTCATTATCGTTTTCTATCCCTGATTCTCCCGATGCCCCAGTCTTAGTCACCCAGGTTTAAAACTTTATTTTCACTTTGGCTTTCTAACCACCTGGCAAGCTAGCTTCATAATATCGTTCACATTCATCCTGACCTTTACTCTCTCCTTTAAACTCAAGATCTTATTCTTTTTCACCTGGGTTCCAGCAATGATGTCCCCTTCCTGTGTCCTAGTTTAGCCATATCTACACCACTGTATACACTGCAACTGGATTCAGTGTCCCCAAGCATAGTGTTGATCTTATCCCTGTTTCAGATTTACCAAGGCTGGTGAAAATTTCAATTAATAAAATTACTTTAGAAAAATTCTTTGGTATTATCTACTAAGGTTGACCATATAGACATCCTATAGCTCATGACTAGATATGCATCCAACAAAAATATATGTCTATACCATCAATATACCTCCAAAAGACAGGTATAAGAGTGTGTATGTTATTAGCATTATTCATAATAGTCCAAACCCAGAGACAACCCAAATTAGTAGACTGGATAAATAAGTTGTAGGGTATTCATATAAAGCCATAATATTCAACAAGGACAAAAAGGCACTTTTGGTATCAAGTTTTAAAATAGGCAAAATTCATAACCAATGTTGGAACTCAGAATGGTTTAGATTAAGGAGAAGGAAAGAACTAGTTACTATGAAGGGATAAAGGGGGAACTTCTGGAAACTGGAAAATTTCTGTCATTTGACATGGATGGAAGTCACATGGTGTTTTCACTTTTTAAACATAAATACATTTGCATCCACATACACACACCCTTCAGTGGTTTTCTACTTTCTACTTCTAAACCTACAAAGCAGGATTAGTCAATGATCTAGTCCAATCCATATTTCCAATCCATGTAATCAAACTTGTTACCTATCAATCCTCTTTGCCACAGCTGTCCTGGTTGCTGTGGGACTCTCCCACCCCACCCCACCCCACTCCACAAGTTCCACCTGTATAAAGCATGGAGGAAAATAATACCATTAAGAAATATCAGAATTAAAATTAGAAATTCTGAAACAACTTTATTTCCCAATAAAGACTGTGGTGTTGTTGGACAGGAATCCTCCGCTAAATTCTTTTTGTCCTCCAGTTTTCTGACACAGCAGAGAACTGCAAACTATGCAGTCTCCAAGCTCAAGTCTGTACTGGTGATGTTAAATCGTAACAGGCTTTTCCATGAAGCCTGCTGGTACTCGAATATAATACTCCTCAGGAAAGAATGAAGCAATAGTGCATGTTGCCAGGGCCAGGAACTTGATTTGGCTGTGGCATGCCCCGAAAGCGGTGAACAAAAATCAAAACTACAGTGATCAAAGTATTTGTCCTGAACCTGGGTCAATACTGATTTCTGAGTGAATCAGCTATGGCTGCCAAAATTTCTAATGAGGGATGATACCATGGCAGGTAGTAATTCTCGTGGTTCTAAGTGCCCATTTCTGTGGAACGGCGCATTAGTGAGTAACATAGGAACACACTGTCAAGTCCTGAGGGAGAAATAAATATAGCAAAAGGAAATGGGTCAGGGTTTTAGCCAAGTGGGCTGAGCTGCAGGGCAGGGCTTCCATCTGACTGTGAGAACTGGAAGAATCTAGAGCAGAGGCCCAGTTAAATAAGTTAGGCAACTCTCATGGACTGTAGTAGTGGGGGGAGTATCACAGTTATGAAGGCATGCACGTACATTTTAACTGTGCATCTATAACTTTAGCATGCATAAGAATCATGTGGGCAGTTTGTTAAAATACAAGTTCCTGGGCTCCAGCCAAAGGTGTTCTGACTCTGGTCTGAGGATGCACCCAGGGTTTACATTTCTTGTCTCCCTTCCTCTCTCTCTCTCTCTCCCTTTCTTCCCCCTTCCCTCTTTCTCTCTCTCTTTGTATTCAGAGACAAGGTCTTGATAAGTTGTGATCTTCCTGCCTCCACATCCCAGAATGCCGGGATTACCACCTTGCTTGGCTCAGAGTTGGCACAGTTTGCATTTCTAACAAGTTTCCAGATGAAACACTGTTTTATAATAACTATCAGGAAAACAAAACAGCAAAACTAATTTCAGTTCCCATCTACCACTGGGGGGCAGAATATTTAACATGCTGCTAGCCTTGGTTAGATTTTGTTTAGGGAATACATGGGCCAAAGGTAAACGATGAGGACTTCACGTCCTATTGCACAACATAGCAAACAGCAATACAAAGGACATTTTACCTTTGTATCTAGTTTGAAAAATCAGATGAAAGCCTTGCTCCCGCTGTCTTAACCTGCTTCCTAGAGTTCATAGGTGAGGTTCTCTGGGTGGGGGTTATTAGCATCTGGTAGAAATCAGAGATGCTCCTAAGCATCCTACAATGCACAGGACACGCCATCCACAGCAACTCTCCATCCCAAAGAGCAATGCTGCAGAGATTGAGTAACGCTAACTAGCAAACTAGATTGGATTTGGAGTATTCTCTTGGGTTTTTGCATCAGATTACCCAGATCATTGTAAGCACAGTAATCCACATCAATGCTGCCCTTATTGAGACAGCTTATGATAAAAGACATTTATTCTACCAAATTAAACCAAGAAACATCTAAAGAGGATAAAAAGAAGAGACTCAACAAAGGTAATGAGAGAGGAAGAAAGAAAAGTGAACAGGAAAATTAGATTAAGGGGGTTTCCTTTAGTGAAACTACGAAAAAAGGATAAAAAGAAGAGACTCAACAAAGGTAATGAGAGAGGAAGAAAGAAAAGTGAACAGGAAAATTAGATTAAGGGGGTTTCCTTTAGTGAAACTACGAACAGGAGCTTTTGGGGAAAGGAAGATAGGGAAGGCTCCGTTTTTTATGCAGCTTTGAGATCCTAAACCATGACGCCATCTTGGAAACCCTAGGGCTCAGGGTGTGCTGATAAAAAGTGCTTGAAAGTGGTCAGTCCATCTCCTTGGCGAGGATTTCTACAGATAAAGACACTGTAGTAGTTTGTTGGGTTTGTTTTCCTAAACACATGTTATTCACTTTTCCAGTTAACAAATTCTATTCTGTTAACCAAAACTCTACTAAATTGTTAAAACCCTGAAGTGCCAGATGCCATCCGTCTTTCACCCAATAAATATTTTTCTTCATGTTTATCCTAATTCTTCTCTTGCCAAAGATAAAAACAACTAATTAGACTAGCTTTTTTTTTTAAACTGAATTAACATTTACTTCATCATCAGGTTAAACAATTTCCTTTCTCCTAACCTTTTCAAAGTCATGTTTATAATTGGAAGACTGTAAGGAGAAATAGTACTTTTAATTCACATTCAATGAAATTTTTCCACAATTTTTGGCCAGATTTTATGCTAGATGCTTTCATATTTTTTTGTTGCTCTGTAAGGTAGGTGTGTTTGGTCATGATTCACAGATGAAGAAAATGACTTAGAGAGTTTTAGGAAGTACATCAAAGTTCATACAGATTATCATCAGTCAAAATGAGATTCAAGTTCAGGAAGACACTCTTTTATGGAATGAAGTGCTGCTCAATTGTAGAATTGAAGAAAAAATTAAGATCTGAAAAAAGAAGATTTCAAGTCAGTTTTTCTGATTTCAATTCCAGGAGTTGTATGATAAGCAATGCTTTTTAGAACATAAAAATTTATTTCAGGCTTTTTCATATCAGATCAATAGCAGTAATTCTGATCCCACTGTTTATGATAAGGTACCACATTGGTGACTCAGCTGTGAACTGAAAAAAGAGGTCTCAAAGAGCACCCAAAGCAGAAAAGTCCAGTCTCTGTGTTTAACAGTTCCACACAAGATGCTCTCAAGAACCTGGCATGATTCATAAAATGGCTTAATGGCAAAATGTTCATTTTTTTAGTAAAATAATATTGTATTGATTATCTATGATTGTATAACAAATTATCTGCCAATATTATTAGCTTTTTGTTCCTGTGGCTGCCTCTGGCTCAACAACTTTCATAGGTCAGTTTTTGGGGTACAAGTCAGGACCGCTGCCTCATCTGAAGGAGTAACTGAGAGGTTTGCTGCCAAGTTTATCATGTATTTGTCGATGGAATTCCGGGCTATTCGGCTGAGGGCTTTAGCTCCTTATTGGCTACTGACATTGTTCCTCCCTACTCAGGTTTCTACCCAGGGGAGCTCACAGCGAGGTAGCCGGTTTCCATCAAAGCAAGCAAAGGGAACACAGAAGTCACAGTCTCTCTGGAACCTAATCTTAGAAGTTTTGTCTCATCATGTTGGGATATAGTACTCACTGGAAATTCATCATTATGTTCATCCTGTACTCAGAAAAGAGATTGCTGCAAGGTTGTAATACTATGAGGAAGAGGATGCTGGGTACCATAGTGCCTACCATAAATACCTGTCGATCTCTTTATATGATAAAAGATTTTCTCTATATTTCTTAAATATTTAACTTACTTATTTAGTGATATTGATACAACAAAAATGGTTCACAAGACTTTTATTTAGTGCTTGTACCATGTAAACCGGACTTGAAGAAAAAAATAAATGTTAGCCAAGAAAGAAGAGAGCAAGGTGAGGATATTCTCTTTTTTTTTCTTTTTTCTTTTGCAGATGGGATTTTGCTATGTAGTTCAGGCTGACCTTGAATTCACTTTGCAACCCAGACTGGCCTTGAAATCACAGCAGTCTTCCTGCCTCAGCCTCCCAAGTGCTGGGATTATAGGTGTGTGTCACTATGCTTAGGCTATGAAGTGCAGATATTTTAAGTGGAGGGAAAAATATATACATATCAAGACTTAAAGATGAAAAAGAATCAATTATAATATTAAACATCCGTACTTATAATCTTACCAGAGTAATATTGTTTGTGATTATCCAAATAACTGTTCAAAATTAAATAATGGATATTTCCATTTTATCACAGTAGTTTTCTAAATTTGGTCCCATGAGATACACTGGGCCTAGTAGCTCTGAAATTTTCCTGTGCACATCCATCTACTAATTTTGCTTCTGCCAGAGGGAATCTCCAGTGGTTGAGCCTACAGAGTACTAGAAGCAGAGAAGATTTAACAAGTGCTCGTTAATATGGTCAATTTTGGCCCAACTCAATAATTAAATTAAAATTAAAGTATCTCCTGCTTCTGACACAAAACAGAAAATGCAGTGGAAGAGAATTCAGATTATTTTGACTCTCTTCCTGTAGGGATTGGGTTTACAAATCAATGGTTAATATTAACATACTTTGTGTAATGAGTGTCAAGCCCCCTGACAATCAGTACACAAAATTCCTCATAGTATTTCAGAACGATGTTTGATATATAATCCCCATTTATGCAAAATAAACTGATACATTATTTTTCAGGAAGGATGTTAGAGTAAATAACAGCATACAACTTTAGGATAGAGTTCTGATTGTTATTAGGAGGTACGTGTAAATTAAATTGTTATGTAGCGTTTAGAATATACACAAGAATAAGCAGAATACAATACACAATCAACCTATGACCAATTTCTCAACACTCACTGTCCTAACGACACCCCTTCCATATTGCTTTTTTCTATATTACTTTCAAAACTCATTATAGACACCATATAATTACATCCAGAGATATTATATAGTATTATATACCTCCAAAGGAGTAGTCATTGTTATGAAGCAAAACCGTATTATTTTTCTCCTGAAAAAAGGATAACATTTCCTTATTGTTGCTAAATATTAGTTTTGCATTCTTATTTTTACTTTCTTTTTATGGTGAGATAGATGGATAGACAATTAGTTCTCAATCTGAGATGATTTTACCCACTAGGGGGCATTTGGCAATGTTTGGAATTACTTTCTCGTTACAAGTTGGGGGGAGGTGTGCTACTGGCATCTAGTGGGTGGAGGCTAGCGATGTTGCTAAATATATAGGAAGGTCCTCCATGATAAATAATTGCTTTTTCTGAAATATCAGTGGTGTGACTGTGAATACACCCACATAGGTAGATAAGAGTGGGAAAGAAAGGTGGAGTGCGGGAAAAGGAAGGGAGGGAGGGAAAGGAGGATGGAAGAAAGGGAGGAAAGAAGGAAGGGAGGGTAAATAGCAGTTATAATGGGGAACAGCTTATCAAGAACAGCAATACAAACTATTCATGCTCTCCAGAAATTTTAGTCGCCACCCTCATGACAAAAATGGGTTTATATCTGAAAAGTTGATTCACAGTATGTAATTCTTTTAATCAAAATGTTCCATGAATCAGATAAACCTTCATTAATTTTTTCATGTAAGGCAAGAAAATCAGTGGCCTGCCATTAATTAATGGAACATCTATTTCAAGTGTGGATAAGGTAGCATTTCTTACTTGGGCAGCGGAGTCAAATGAAATAATGAACAAAAGGTTTAATAAATAGAGGTCATGTTCTGTAACAAATAAATACCCTAGAAAAAATTATTTTAAACTTGATAAACAATAATCTGCCCCAGACAGCTTTCTTTTGTGTAAAGTGATGCAGTGAATGTTAATGTTTATGGCATATTTTAAAGGTGAGAATGGGTATTAGTTTCTCTAATGCGGATAGAACTCTGCCCATTATTTTCTACGCAGAACCCCTGGCAATAATTTACCTGGTAACACAGCATTTCAAACACATCAAAGCAGCATTTTTTAAAGTGTGTCCAGAGGGCAACTTTTAGCTCTGTGCGCTACCTTAAAGAAATAATACTGACTTGCTTCTTGAGAGACAAAATATGGTTAACTAACTACAGGCTGCACACGAGTCCTGCACTACACAAACTCACATGAATTCCTGCTTGTGGTATGGGAAGAATCCTCTCCCTACCCCAAATTCTCTAAAATCTGAGGGGAGTACAGAACAAATGTGAGAAAGCCAGTCTTTTCAAATAAACAGCAACGTATTTTCCTTTAGACTGAGCTCTAATGTAAACTAGATTCAGGAAAGCAAACGGCAGAGCAGTCTGTAGTTGCTACAGAAAGAGCTTGCTTGCTTCTGCTCACAGACAAGTGAAGTCCAATTCTGAAATTTCAGGCAATTTGGATACCAAGCTCCTCCTTTTCTGCAGCCTTCTTTTCCATTGGTAAAATTCTTTTGCAGGGTCATGTAGGGATCCCACCCCTTCTCTGTGTTTTCACTCTGGAGCTCTACACAACTTTACACCTGAATGAACGCCAAATCTCTGTGGATATATAAAGAGGACCTTGAGGAGGAATTTCACAGTTACAGTGCAGAAGCAGAGGGAAAGGAATTAACCAGCTCTTCAGCCAAGCAAATCTTCCACTCACCATGCTTCCTCCTGCCATTCATTTCTATCTCATTCCCCTTGCATGCATCCTGATGAAAAGCTGTTTGGCTTTTAAAAATGATGCCACAGAAATCCTTTATTCACATGTGGTTAAACCTGTCCCAGCACACCCCAGCAGCAACAGCACGCTGAATCAAGCCAGAAATGGAGGCAGGCATTTCAGTAACACTGGACTGGATCGGAACAGTAAGTGTGTTTTACTTGTGCAGATTTTCTTTCTTCTTATTTGGTAGCATTAACTCTCATTCTTGTCAAATTGCTTCTCTCTTAACTAACCCAAACCACATATATCTTTGCAAAACAATCTGGGAGCAATTGCTGCATGTGTAGGTTGGCATTCTTCTCCGGGTAGAGGGAGCATAATTAAAATAGTGGCTTGCTCACGACAAGTACGGACTTAAGTTTTACCAAACATCCACCATCCAGGAATTAAACTGTTGCCTTTTTAACTCTATGCCAAATAAGAATTTTAAAAAAGTGTTATTCTACATACTTTTAAGTTCAGGCTGCTTTGTCAATTTATCCCAGGACATGTGCAATTTTGGTAAAGCACATAAAGATAATGAACTAACCAAGAGCACCTATAGGAAATAACAAGAAAAAAAATGTTCACATAGATTTCTAAGATATGTCTTGTGAAATAAAGTTTCCTGATGCTTAATGTAAGAGAGATAAAGCTAAAACTGTTGGATAGTCATATTTTTTTTCCAAAACAAACCCTCATAAATCACATAAAATTTTAGGTAACTGTATATTTCTGCAAAAGACAGGGTATTTAAAATAACAGTACACTATTGTTTTGTACAGGGAGCATTCTTTATCCTTTTCTGCTTTCTTAATTGACACATTAATTGATCACTAGCTAGGAGGATACAATTTCTCCTTCTAACTTTTGTTTCATTCTTTTCTTTTAGAAGAGTTCATATGTTAATAATCAGGTTGAGAGAGAGAGACAGACAGAGAGAAAGCAAGAGAGAGAGAGAGAGCGCATCGGTGCACAGGAACTCTTACACAAATCTTTTGCACCTTCTCCTTAAACTCTATTCAACTATGAAAGTAGTTTTGACCTTTAAAAAGTCAAAGAAACATGGCTGTTAATGTTTTCCTAAGAAAACTAAGGTGCTTTAATTTTCCGGAAGGTTATTACTGCTTTTAAGTACATAGGAAATATATGGTTATTATTAGATTACTGAGCAATGTGGTGGGTATTCATTGTCAATGAACTGTCACTGCAAAAATGCTGAATGTCTGTATGTACAGGAACAAAAATCTAGACAAGTCAAAGTCATCTCTGGCTGTTTCCAGGTGCATTCCTAAGACAGCTGTGGGAAGGTGAACTGGAATCAGGAACAGGCAAGCCCAGCTCACTGTCGAACCCATTGACCCTTTCATTTTAAGCCCCTACAACTCTAGACCTATATGCATATATGTGTACATACATATATTTTCCCACACTCTCACATTCCCCTTTAGCTGGGTCTCATCTCAAAAGTGCTGGGGTACAGGGATGAAGTAAAACTAATTTACTTTCTACTTTGATTTAGTTTTTGGTATTCTATGTAGAACAACTTCAGTGTCTTTTGCAACTTTTACTTTTAAAACTCCATCAGCCCTGTGCTCTTAAATATTCTTTTGTTTTTTCTGGATAACAAGCCTTAATTTCTTCTGAAGCTTGTTATAGGCAAGTTTGTTATCCTAAAGTTTTGATAGCAAAGCTATGTTAAGAAAAAGTTCAAATATTTCAAGATAAATTTTCATTGTAATTATATAAGGCATGGAACAAGAAACTGTCAATTAGAGAACATACTTATCAAATCCAAATAAGTAAAACAAAAAGTTTGCCATGACCAATATTCAGGAAATGAATACCATGGTTCCTTTTGCAGTTGTAAATCAGACATGTTAGGTATTTTTCTGCCATAAAATTCATGGAAATGTAGCCAAGTTGTTATGGCAACCATACGTTTCTGATTTAGCGGCTTTTATATTCTTTAAATTTTGAGTTGTGGTGGTATTTTGCATTTCAAGCACTTTACTATTTGTGTTTTTAAAATATAGCTTGGGAACTTATTAAATTTAATATACAAAATGTCAAAGGTTATACTCATGTCCATGTATGATTCTGTGCAGATGAATTCTATAATTGAAATCAAATATTACAGAGTGCATATGTATTGTACACACTATTTAAGTACTTTCCACATTTTCTCAACAGATTTTTTTTCAAAAAACCTAATTAAAAACACTTGCAGACATTAACCAACAGGACCCATGAGGAAGAGAAGATTAAAGTGTGTTCTTTTTAACTTATTACAGAATGAATATTTACACATAAGTGGAGGAGCTGCTAAGCTTTTATTGGGGGATTAGAATAAGAAAATGAGGTTTTCCCAATACTGTAATAAACAATTAGCTAATGTTATACATGAAAAAAAAAAGTCAGGCCTAGATTTGTTTTTCCAAAAAAGTTATAGCCTCTATTTAAAATGATGTAACTGATGTTCTTCTTGAAAGGAGGTATTTGTTTTCTTTTTGGCAATGTGCTACCTTTTGGAGATTATTGTGTCATTGCAATGTACTTTTTTTTAAAGAAGGCTTCATTCGTGGTTTTGTCTCTGATGTATATTCCTTTCTGTTTCCTGCAGGTCGGGTTCAGGTGGGTTGCCGAGAATTGCGGTCCACCAAATACATCTCTGATGGCCAGTGCACCAGCATCAGCCCTCTGAAGGAGCTGGTGTGTGCTGGTGAGTGCTTGCCCCTGCCGGTGCTCCCCAATTGGATTGGAGGAGGCTATGGAACCAAGTACTGGAGCAGGAGGAGCTCCCAGGAGTGGAGGTGTGTCAATGACAAAACGCGCACCCAGAGAATTCAGCTGCAGTGCCAAGATGGCAGCACACGCACCTACAAAATCACAGTGGTCACCGCCTGCAAGTGCAAGAGGTACACCCGGCAGCACAACGAGTCTAGCCACAACTTTGAGAGCATGTCGCCTGCCAAGCCAGCCCAACATCACAGAGAGAGGAAGAGAGCCAGCAAATCCAGCAAGCACAGCATGAGTTAGAACTCAGACTCTCAGGCTGGACTGACTCTAACCATCTGCTTTACAGATTTGATTGCTTGGAAGACTCAAGCCTGCCATTGCTATTTTCTCACTTGAAAGTATAATGCTCTCTGCTTTGATCAAACCCAGCAAGCTGTCCTAAGATTCGGGACCTTCTCTGGGAATAGCTTTTCCTCTTCAAGTTTTTCAAGATGTGTGTGTGTTCATGCATGCAATTTGCATTTAAATTCCATACATCCTGTAGTTTTAATCCCCATCATTCTTAAAAGACTATTGATACTATAAGCATCGCTCAGTCATGACATTTTAAACCAGAAGAGGGCCTCTCTGTTCCTTAGTCTATTCCTGTCCTTTCCAGACAACATCCCTTCCAAACGAAAAGTTGAAAAAAAATTGTTGCTCTGAATCTTCACAGTAGAATTTCAAAAAGGTGCTTTTCCAATAACTTTCATGGGAATAGTTTAGCAGCCATGAGTGATCTTCTCTGAAAGAAGGAGAAAGGCCATGTGACATTTCACTTCAAAAATAAGCCCTGTGGCTTTTCACAGTCTCGTAGTTTGAAATTATACCCTGCATGCTGACCCTTGCTTGGAATGGAATGCCAGAAATGCATGGCAGCAGCTAATAAGTAAAGCTGATTAACTATTTATTTGTCAATGTTATTATTTAATGAGCTTTCACATGTGATTTTTTTCAAAAATGTTAATGTTTTATGTTTTGAAGCTTTTTCATGTACCTAAATATTTTCTTATATGATTTGTGGTTGACCTAGAAATATGAAAATACATTTTGTAGATATGTAAATTAAATATTGTAGTTTCCTTATTACATATGTGTTTCAACATTAACTTTATCAATAGTATGGAACTTTTAAAACCAAAAAGATGCTTTGTAAAGCTGAAATATGTAATACTCTCTTGTTTAGTTTGTGCAATCAGAAGGTGACTTTACCTTCAGTTTTATTGGTTTCTTTTAACAAAAATAAACACTACTAAAATTATTGTCCTTGGGTATAAATGTACAAAAGGATACATATTTGCAAAAATTGTAGAATAAAGTATAAGAGTAATTGCTTTTGTGTGTGTGTGCTAGGGATTGAACCCAGGCTTTGTACATGCTGAGAATACATTTTTCCACTCAGCCACCTCACAGCCTTAGTAATTGGCTGCTTTGCTAAGTGACACTAAAACTTTGACAGAAATGTCTGTATAAGAAAGGAGGGAAAGAGAAAGAAGGGAGATCATATCTCTAAAATATGGGATGGTTGAAAACGTTGGGTCCTAATGAGAATACCAGATTTTCTACCACAGTAGGTGCCAAGACGGCTGCACATGGTAATCACCCGGGGGAGTATTCTAAAACCCAATGACCAGGCTTTCATCCAAGTTACTTCAGCATTTCTGGGGACAGAACTCAGATATCAGCAGTAAAGTTTTCCAGGCGATCTCAATGTGCAGCTAAGTTTGAGGAAGAATGAAATTGCGAAGAAATCAGTATGTCATATTGGGGAACTTTGAATATTTATTTATGGCTCCAAATGAAAAAATAAAATTAAATTAAAAAATTATTTCCCTCTCCAAAGCTACTTTTTCAGTGTTTTCAAACTCTGTTATATTAAGCAATCATAATCATAGTCTTGAACTAGATTTTAAAGTTAAATGACCGATGGGTTACTTCAATCAAATGATTGGTTCAATCACTCTAAATGGAAAAAATCAGAGGGTGGGTTACATCTGGGTAAAGTTTTCTGGGTTTTTTTCTTTTAGACGCTGAGCACTGAAGACTCCTTAGCATACTTTTTATAGCAGATTGTTTTTCTTTTTGTAATTATAAGCTTAAAAATAGTATGTAATACATATGACATACTTAAACAAGGACATTAATATTGTCCCTCCTGAGATGTAGAAAAGTATATATATATATATATATATATATATATATATATGCAAACATCTCTAGACTTTATAATAATGCTAATGTTGTATCATCAAAGGAAAAAATAAATGATAGTCTACTACTGATTTATATTCCAGTCTTAAAAGCTAAGATTTTAAACTATATCATAATAATTTTAACATATGTTGAATATACCAAATTTGTTATTACATACATCTGTTTTACTTGTTTAATTGAAACATGGAATATTAAAAATAACAAAAAGCTGAGGACAATTTAGTCATTTCTTCCTTCTCAGTAAGATAGCATCTTCTATAGAAGACCTTGGAGACGGCCTTAAAAATTAGTGTGTCCTAAGATCTGAAACATGAATGGAGAAGACTGTTTTGCTGTCTATTACTAATAAAACACCTATTTTTAGTGAAAATAAAATGCTCAAATCTTTCCCTGAATTGATTACTAATGGTGTATTAGAAAATATGTCACGAATATACTCAGAAACAGGACATGGTGGTAAAGAAGCTTATAAATAAGACATCTGTAGTCTCTGCTAAACCAAGAATTGGTTCTATTTCTTATGGTCACTGGTCACCTTCAATTTGTTGATATATGCCAGCCCATGTTACACTGGTAATACATTCACTACATGGTATTTAATATCAAATGAAAGGAAAAGGTCAGCAATCAATAGGAAAGGCGTCACATAAAATCCATCTTTCAGTGAATGAAAATTAAAAGTTAATGGAGTAGCTTCTGGTTATTACTTAAAAATGTTACAAAAGCACTTGTGTCTGACTTGATGATTGTATGGTAGGTCTTTTCCTCCAGTTAACTCACATGCTCCAATCTGATAAACTGTATATAGTTTTATTATACTTTAGAAACTATCATTTCAAAATGGTGGATTATTGTAATTTTTGAAAGGTCTGATCTCTAGTTTACATTCAAAATAGTCATCCATAAGAGAACTTACTTATTTTGGCCACTGGATAAAGAACTTTTTACAAGTGGTTTGATAGTTACATAGATACATGAATAGATATAAATATATTGATATTTATAGCCATATTATATATAATACCATATATAGACATATCAGTAATGATAATGAAAGAAAAATTAATAGCACATATACAAATGAATTACATACATACTATGCTAGACGTAAGCCAAACATGGACATGAAACCTTAAAAAATATGTATCTGCAGACAAGTTAATATTTTAGTAACAGATCATTTATATTTATTAATTTGTGCTAGTTAATAATAACTAATAACCATCAGTGGTTTATTAATCATGTTTATTGTACTGTATAGTTTTTGAAGAGCAAAGTTAAGACGTGTGTGTTTAATAAAAAAGACCCAGTCTTAACTCATTCCCGCCCTTTCTCAAATGCCTGAGGTCTTATCAGGAGATCTTACAGTATCATTCATCCTATAAATCACTATTAAAAATCCACTATGATGTTGGGGTAATTTTTATTATTAATATGAACTGTCTGTTGAGTATGTTATGTTTTATTTTGTTGTCGTTGTGGTTTTTTTTTTTTTCGGCACTGGGGATTGAACTCACAACCTTGCGGGTATTCCCGCAAGTATAAATTCCCGGCCCAAGTATAATGTTTTTAATAGGTACTTAGCATAATGGTCATACTAAGAAGTTGTATGTAAAGAAAATAGTACTTAGCACCAGCAAAATTAGGAAGCTTCCAACTTGCAAAAATTAAAACATTGTAAGCTTACATTTGGTACGATATACTATTACTTTTTGCCATCACCGTGAAATTCAAGGCATCGAAATCTGATTCATTGTCTTTGGAACCAAAGTGTCATGTGGATTAGGATAAACTCTTGAAATACTTGTTAGTTATAAAGTGATAATTTGTCCCATACCCTAAACTCAGCATTCATATGCTTTTACTACTCAGTAAGTCCTAATAAAAAATGAAATGCATCAAAAGGTTTTGATGGAATCCTCATAGGAACTCAGAAGCATGATGGTAAAATAACTTACAATGTTCAGTGCTGGAAAGTTGCATTCTTTTGCTAGAAAACATTTCTCTCCCTCAAGGAAGTGATGACTTTCAGCGTGGTTACACTGGACCATCTTGAAATCCAGTTCTATGTTGAAATAGGTTCAGATTTGTGAAGTAAGTAGATATTTGGCCACTAGAAACTTTTGTTACATCCACAAAGAGAGACCTACTGGAATAGATGTGCCGAAGGCATTCCACACCTCAGTGTCATTTTCAATTCCACTGGTGTGTACATCATTCCTACAACACATTTGGTGCATTCACCTGCATATTTTGCGAACTGTTTTGGAGAGATACAGGGAAACAACTACTGCAGAAATCCTTGTGGAGAGATGTTTCAATTTCCAGGTTTAAGAATTGATTAAAGTGAACCCATGCCAAACTGACTGCATAATTATTTCCAGAGCAAACTAGACTGAGAGGTAGTTTATCATTTGCACTGGCTGACTTGCTGAAGGATTTATTTTCTGTTAACAAATGAGTGAAACAGTTTGGGGGATTCCTTATGAGAGAACTTAAAATATTTTACTTTACTTTTAGTGACTGCAACCCAAGAGTTAGCTTGTATTACTGATTTCATTTCTCACAGTGGGGTTAGGGTACTTGAATCTAAGACAGAATGTTTAAGCTGAATGACACCATCAGTGACTCAGACTTAGTCACAGTTCATTGTTAAAATTGATCCAAAGTTTCCTACGGTTCAAAGATGTTGCTGTTGAAATATAGACACCTTTTTTTCAGTAGAAACAAATTCCTCTTTTGAAATTTATTGTCATTTAAATTCACACATATTTTAAAAAATTTTACCTTACAATATTGAAAATTTGTCATAAAATAATCACTTGTATCCTCTCAGTCATTCAGTTATTAATCTAAATTTGGCACTCAAAGACAGCCTAACTGCCCAGTAATCAGGAATTTTGATAACCCTCCATAATTTCTAATAAGCACAATATTTTATGTTAAACCCTTGACAATTTTTACTGACTTGTATATACATACATATATCTAAGACATATTTATATATAAATATAATTATTTTCCTTGTTTCCTTACTGTTCATACATAGTTCATAAATTACAAAATAATTCCTTTACTTTTTAAAAAATGTTCTAAAGTTCAAAGGTTTAAGAGTGTCTTAGCTGGATGTGGTGGTGCATACCTGTAATCCCAGCACTCTGGGAGGTTGAGGCAGGAAGGTCAAAAGTTTGAACCCAGCCTGGCACAACATAGTGTGAACTTGTCTCAAAATAAAAAAAGTAAATAAATATTATTTAAAAGGGCTGGGGATGAGCAAAGACCCCAGTTCCATGTCCAGTAACACAAAAACAAACAAAATCTTTCTTGTCACAATTTTTTTTATTGCAAATCAAAGCCAAAAAAATTGCCAAGTGCATTTAATAATCAGTGAAGTTTGCTTTGCTACCACTACCTTTCCTAAGAGTTCATTTGATCTCATTTTTATACTAATAAACATTTCACATTTAATCTGTGACTCAGTTTGATACATTAAAAACAATAAGTGAAATTTTCAATCTGACTCTTTGGCAGTGAGTTTCAAGACATGTGAACTTGAACACAGAAAACCTGGCATCTGGTTCACACTGCTCTACTACCAATACGCCGGGTGAGTTTATACTTGCTTCCTCAGTTTCCTGTGTCATGGTGACTTCATCACTAATGTAAAGCAGTCGAACTAGATTATGTCTAAAATGTCTTCCAGCTCTAAATATTTCACATTTCATTTTCTCAGACGACATGATCCTATGTTCAGTCACAATGACATCCACAAAAGCAGGCTTAGATTGAAATCGCTCGAATTCCAATTCTGTTTCCTGTTGGCTCCATCATAAGATTTCAGAATAAGACTCTGGTCAAAGTTGTTATGGAAGATGATGGATCCTACCTAGCACCTGTGTAAAGCAGGCAACATGAGATGGAAATGGAGACCTAGCTCCAAGAGGATGGAGATGAAAGCTCGTTCCTAGGTACTTCCATACTTTGTCCAAACTTAAACAAATACCAGAAAGACGTTAAGGACTATGGAAAAGAAGAGGGAACTTGGTACAAAACTGAACAGAATTTTGCTGTTAAAACTCCATTAGAGTTCTAGTCTCTACTTCTTTCTAGAAAAAAATAAGGAAAAGAGACTGCAATCTCTAATGAGAATTGGGTTTTATTGTAAAATGGTAGTGTTATATCTCTTTTGAAAACTTGCATTTGAAAAATTAAGCATACATATTGTGATATAAGTAGGATAGTGATATTTCTAGTCAACATATTTAATGCTATTTGAAAGTTATTTGTTAATTTATTCCTTGTATAGTAACAGTTGAAAACTTAGTTTGTGTCTATTGGGTTAGTCTAAAACACATTGGTGAACAAATGGCAATTCACTTAAGAAAAGAATAAATATTCTATGGCAATATGCAGAAAAAAGCACATATAATTCTTTTTTCAGCAATTCTAATAATTCTACTAATAAACATGTCACCTTTAATCTGTGACTTAGTTTGATACATTAAAAACACTAAGTACAGTTTTACTTATTGTTAAATTTACCTAGTTTTACTTATCAATAAATTTTCCCTAGTCTTTAACATCTTGCTGGTATTTGTTCAAGTTTGGACAAAGTATGGAAGTACCTAGGACATACTTTCATCTCCATTCTCATGGAGCTAGGTCTCCATTTCCATCTCATGTTGCAATTCTTTTGCTATGCTCTATCACCAAAGTTGTACTGTCTGGTCTTAAAACAGGAAGATTATATTTCAGAAGACAATAATAATATTGCCATAAATATTTGAGGTAAACTATAGCAAGTAAAAAAAATGGAAAAAATCATCAGTATTTGTGATGTAAGGCCTGCCAAATAGAGCCAAAATCTTCATTTTTAAGCAGATCAAATCTCAGTACTTTTTCAAAAGAACCAACCACCATGTATGAAACTGTTA
>RJWT010006122.1:0-20576 GCA_004365215.1 Cuniculus paca
TTATATTAATTTTAAATAAGGCAGAAGTCTGACAAGGACAGTTATGACACATATCAATTTATACAGCCTCACACAAGGAGAAGCAGACAATCTGAATAGGACTATTAAAGAAGTTGAATTAATCATAAATAATATTCCTAAAAGAAAGATTTCATGACCAGATGAAGCTCATCAGTGAATAATACCAAACATTAACAGAAATTATAATGACCTCTTCCAGAAAACAGAAGCTGAGGAAATAACTCCCTAACTCACCGAGGACAGGATTACCGTAATACCAAAGGCAACAATGACATTACGAGAAAGGAAAACTGCAGGTAAACACCTTTCATGTGCGTAGAGGCACAAATTCTCCACACAAATATTAGCATTTGAGTCTATGTAGTGAATAACGATAATTATACACTATATCGCCAAATGAATTTTAAGTAAACAAGGCTGGTACAGAATTTAAAATAAATTAACATAAACCATAGGATCCACAAGTTAAAGACAAAAAAAATCTTACAATCATATCAACACATGCAGAAAAGTTTTTGACAAAATCCAACACTCATTCTTGATAAAACTCTTAGCAAACCAAAAACGGAAGAGAACTTTCTTATTCCAATTAAGAACATCTATAAATACATGAAGTTAATACAATGATCAAAACTAGATGCTTTTCTTCATTTGTATTTAGAGGCCCTAAAACACATAACATTAAAAAGTGATTGAAAATAAAACAGAAAATCCAAACAGACTCAATACACTGAAGCAATGACTAGAAATCCACGGAGGATAGGAAGGAGCCCGCCAATAGGGTTCTACAAATAAGTCTTATGAACCTTCAAGAAACAGATACAGGTAATCCTGTACATAAAGTTATTCAGAAAGTAGAAAAAAGGTGATACTCTCGTATTCATGTTACATGACTCATATAGCTTTGATACCAAATCAGTGAGAAATCACTCAGAAATACTGACAAAAATGAAAACTAGTAATACACAGAATATGTAAGCAAACAGCCCTCAAAAAAAAGAAAACTGCACTAAAGTAAAGATTAGTATGATAGCAGAATTCCATTTCCTAACAAGACATTAACAAAATTACTTTTAAATTTGATAATGGCAAGTATTATCACTTAAGTGGAGAAATAAAAACACTTATCTAATCACGTTTGAACAACAAGACACAAAAACATCTGACGTTGTACAAGTGTTACTTTCCTGCGAGTCCAATCTGATGCGTGTATTTTACAGAAGATTGCGCATTATTTTATGAAATCAGGGAGGGACACAAGGCTTCATGCATATCTTTAAGGTTTTAATTTTTAAAATCTGGAAGCAATTTGGCAAACTACTATTCTTACATTTCTCAGTTGGCATAATGACAGTGTCACAGTGGTATCATCTAAAAGTGAGCTTCTATCTCGACCTTGTCCAAAGCTTTCACCATCTTCAAAAACAAAACTGGAAAAAAAAATCTTTGTTAAATACTTATGGAGTCTTTTCCTAAGTCATAATCCCTCTAAAATGAGTAAATTTGAGAGAGGGTAGTTAATTTAAAACAAAGTAACTGTTGGTTGAGATCTCTCCAAATTAGTCCCATTTTTAGATCTCTTGGGTTGGCATGAGTACAGTAGACATGCACAAAGCATTTCAGGAACTCAGGGTGTCACAACTCCTTGTTTATGTAGCTCAATGTGAAACTACTGACACAATTCAAATATGCACCTGAGAAGCTCAGGGCAGGTGAAACGCGGTAAAGGGAAGAAGAAACAGCAAAGGGCAACCTCTCGGGGGAAAATACTGCCTTGGATAACAAAGGCATGCAACCTGACCAGAATTCCAAAGAATTACTTTTATTACTTGTATTCATCCTTCAGACAAATTTTTCTTGCAATTTCTATCATCCTATTGCTGATTTTCTACTTAATCCAGCGGATGACATATAATTGCAGTTACTATCTAGAGGGAAAAAAGTAGAAAACTAATGGTCAAATCCAAATTGAAAAATTTAACAGTGAAATTTAGACTGTCGGGTTAAGTACAAACTGGTAAATGTTCTTGATTTGTAAAATATTTTCAAATCTATGCATTGCTTTTAAAAATTTCACTTACGCAAGAATTACCAGGATCTTAAAGGAATCTCTTAATAACAGTTTAAACTGAAAAGAAAATTAACAAGGAGAAAATGATGAGTGTGGATGGCTTTCACAATTAACTACAAAGCTCAAATCTGTCCTACAATTTAAAATTAGAACACTAAAGCTTGGAAGAAGCTCCATACAGTTGTAGAAGAAGCTTCTACCTCCAATGATAAAATCTGTCCTAAATCTAAAATGAAAACTTTAAAACTTGGAATTTCATGAATAAATGTAACTAAAAATGTTGTAATAAAGATACCACTGGCCCTCAGGGATTCAGAATTATTTAACTTCCAGTCTAATTTATAACAGGTGCTTTGCAGATTTTTCTCAACTGCAAGTATGCAGTGATGACCTCCAGTACATGCAGTGGGGCACGGAGTTCATGTACAGCTATAAATGTATTTGGAAGAAGAACACAGTTCTTCATGATAGGCCACCTTGGCCAGTTTATTGCATTATCTCAAGTGCTACTGTCTTGATTTGTACATTTTTCACTAATACCAACTGGATCACAATGTTCTGTAATACTACTACCTTTACTTCAAATAGGTCACAAAGCAAGGCATTGAAAGACAATTATTTACTTAAAAGTAATAAAAATGCTGATGGGAAGTGTGCAATTAGAAACTAAGGCTGATCAAACATGGTACTGACTTCCAATTGCTTCCATAATCACTTTCTCGGCATGTCTACCAAAAGAAAAAAACATCAAACTGTATTTTAGCATTACCACCAGGTCATCCCCGCTCCCCTTTTCCAAGAGAAGCTTTCTTTCCTTACTTGGGGAGGGTGCAGATAGGGGGTTTGGATCGAATGATCTCCTTATTAACAAGCTCTTTCTCCAAGTCACCGCCAGCCAAACACCAAAGGTAATACACTTCCTCAATGGATCTTTCGGCCAGGTAATCACTGTCTGTATCTATTAATGGCAAATTAAAAACAATCAGTAATTTCAATCTCTGTATTTATTAGAATTCAACAGGCAGTAAAAGTTGACATTCTGAAAAAAGTAAAAACCTGAAGAATAGATGTCTGGTTACAATTGTGTATGCACGTTAAGAAGCCTGGAAGTCGTCACCTCACCTAGCAAGTAGAAAGCTAAACAGACCAATATCTCTTCTTAAGTCTGTGAGAGAGGCAAGGACTGCCCCCAAGACTGCAGAAAAAGACAGGTGAATACAGGGAGTCACAACTTGCTAGAGCAGAAAATACCTCAGGAACTGTCAGGGTCAGAAACTGAACTGCACCTGACAAACTGCGGAGGCTCAGTGTGTCTAAGACCAATAGTTAAAACTCCAGGGGACCCAGTCACTGTGGGACCTCCACATCTCTGCGAAGTTGCCTCTAGGGGCTGGACCAGTTTCTCACAGTAAATACTACAGGAAAGTATCCTAGTGCTCCTGGCTGGAGGAGGAAGACGTGCAGTCACTGAAGTGAAGCACTCTGTTCTTAACTGGCCTCCTCAGAAGCTGGTCGGTCAGACCGTACCTGACCCAGGGAAGGAAAGCTCCCAACTCCAGCCTTCTGTGGTAACTCGGCACAGGAAAGGAAAAGCATGCTGCGGTCATGGGATTAGGGTTCTGCCACATGGGGCCCTTAGGTAGACAGCATGGCCAGACTGAACGGGAGCTGGGCATTCTTTTCTCCGTCTAGGGTGGGCCTTGACGGGCAGATTCGAATTCATTTTGTGTTATAATCTGAATGCTACCAGCTGAAAAGTGATGTCCTGTGGAAGGTGGCTTAGGCAATAAAGATCATTTAGAGACCTAAATTTGTCAAATTTCTAGACCCATTTCCTGCATTCAAAAGAGAAGGTGAACTGTTCCTTTTTGGTGCACCTTTCTTGTCAACAAAGAAAATACTTTCTAGAAGAAAGTCTCACGCTGAGCAGACTTCCGTTTGGGTCGCACCAGTCAACTTCAGCACACAGCCTACTTTCTACTACAGCAAGAGAAGCTAGGAAAAGGAAAATCTGGAACTTTTATTCTCTATACTGGGAAAGGAATAAAGGCAGAAAAAAGCACTTGAGTAGGCCAGTAACAAAACTGTCCATACATCCCACATATCAGAAGGCACTGGCGGCCTCTCTGAAAAGTGTTTCTTAGTGTCGCAGGCAGAATCAGTAGGGGCTTCTGCTGTTTCCACGGTGTGGTGCTCCTGTAGACCACTTCTAAAATAGGGATTATGTACGTAACTGCCTTCCCATTTCACACAGATGGTAAAGATTCAGTGAGTGGTATACAGTAGGAACTGAATCAATATTTAACTATATGAGTATTTAGTAAATATTTTCTGCCATGACTGTGTCATGGTGACTTTTCAGTATTAGAGTAACTTACTGGTGTCACTAACACACATATTGTGAGAGCTGGAATCTTCACACAAGAATGAAAACCTATTGTCTTTGACAGATACGATATGATGGTATGGATATCCTATCAATAATATGATTTTTAGACATCATTTATAATAAATTTTTATAGAACATTAGTAACTTAAATTTGAGGCAAGTTTTCTTTTAAGCACTTCTAGAATCATCTCTTAATTCTTAAATAATTTCCCATCAGATCTCACTAATGTAAGAATATTGTCAACAAATTCAAAGTAAAACTAAGAGAAGGAAACTTCCTATAGAAACAGGGCCAACATTAGCGCCCATGTTTTACTTGTCATTACCTTTACACAACTGACTGATATCCTCAGGTAGAGTTAAATCGGCACATCTCAGAGAAGATGAAAACAGACCAGCAGGTTTGGTGAAGGGGGTGTATAAAGGTGACACTTCACTGAACACGCTGTCCTTCATCAGTTCATCTGGGGTTGGCCTTGACAAACAATTTAAAATCCAGAGTATGAAAAAAAGTCGTAACTATTTCCTAGAAAAATGGCACATATTCAAGAGGATACTAAAAATCTTAAATATCTCATTAGCACAGAAAAATAACATAGCACTCCTCCACTTAGTTTACAAACCTGTTTACTAACTAAAGCAAGAAAAGCTAAAGAAATAAAAAAGCAAAATAAGAGATAGGTAATAGGAAACAGGGAGATGATAGATACTCGGCCAATAGGAAGAGATAGGTGGGGGGTGCATGGGATAATTAAGAATTAAAATATGTTATGTACATGTACCAACTCCCCATGCTGAACGTAATTATATATTACAAACTTGTATTAATAAAAATTGAAACCAAAAAGCAAGGAAATTCTGGAATTTTTATCATTTACATAAGGAAAGGAATAAGGGCAGAATAAAATATTTGAGTATATCTTTATAGAACAACCAAATTACTGTAAACACAGAATTATTTTTTAATTATGTTGTTCTTTAGGTTCCTTACTAACAGAAATCATACTACAAGACATTTTGCATTTTTTACTTGCAATCTGACTTGCACCTACCTGCTTTTACTGAATATCTTATGTAAGTAATCTAACACTTTTAAAATTTTCTTCTTAACCTTTTGGTTTAATGTGTTATACTCACCCAAAACTATGCTTTAATTAATACCATTCCTTTGTCCCTAACATTTCTTGATAAAATTATCCCCTTAAAGACAATTATACTACATTATTTCAAACATTATATGTTTAAGTACTTTAGGAATACTTATATAACTAAGAATGACTGAATCAAATGAAAATAACTTTTAAGAAATCCTTTTATATTATTAATCATTAGCTGTCTAAGCATGTAACCAAGATTGCTGATATAATACATAATGCCAGGGCCGGGGATATAGCTCAGCAGCATGGTGCCTGCTTGGTATGTGCAAGGTTGTGAGTCCGATCCCTGCCACCACCCGGCCCCAGAAAAAAACACATAATGCCAACAAAGTTTTGTTCTCATTTCTCTGTTATTGGGTCTAGAAATATCAATATTCCACAGTTTAGCTGATTTTCTATTTGGAGGCTAGGAAATGAGCTACTAACTTCTTTTGACATATGTCAGTTTTCTGACTATGGTTAACTTTCATTACTTTTATTTTATTAACAAGTTAAAGCCTTAAATCACTCAGATTTAGCATACTGAATTAAGTACTACTACATATGTAAACATACTTACATATGTAAGTATAATCCATTAGTATTATAACAAGGAAAAAATCAACTGCATATAAAGGATGTCAGTGTAATCTCAAAGTTTTACTAATATCAACCTCTTAGACGGATGGAAGGTCAGGCACTTCCTCAAAAGATCCATCACATTTTCAGGAAGCTCCTGGTAAATAGAGAAAAAATTATTATTTGTATGATCTAGTTTCTAAATATATCTTATTCAAATATTTGTTTCTCTAGAAGATTAAAAAAAACCTTACAGTATTTGGCTTTTATATAACTTACACTATTTGTCACTCTGAGAAAGCAAGTGTCTAAAGAGAACTAAGCATAGTTTAAATAGCTTGCTGTTGGACCCCAAGTGTGTAAATCATTAGCATATTGCTATGGTTTGACTAGGACTCCTCCAAGTTCAGGTGCAGAGACTTAACCGGAAGGGCTGGTGTTAAAAAGTGGAGGCTTTAGCCGGTGGGGTGGGACGGAGTCCTCAGAAAAGCAGCCTTCTCCGCACTCCCCCAGCTCCTTCCATCCACCCCTCTGGACATGCAGCCACACCAAACGCAAGAACCCGAAAGCACCTGGACCCTGGTTTCCCAGCATGCAGAGCTGGGAGGAATACCCTAGTATTTTTGTTCCCTAGGAATCACCCAGGACACATATTCAGTGCGAGAAGCACAAACAGAGCCAGGCAGATTTATAACAAACCTTTATGATGTCCAGACAACCATGCTCTTCAGCCAGCACCGTCACAGTGTCATCAACACAGTCTACAAAACAGGCAAACCGAATAATCATAGTCTTTCAATCTAGCAGACTAATCCATCAGTTTAATTAGACTATCAGGAGAGAAAGTCTGGTCAAAATTTTTAGACAACAATACAGTTTGGGTATTTGGAATACTGAAAAATACTTGTGATCTTTGTTTTGTTTTGATTGATTTTACTCTACTCTGTGTTGTTTGATTGTATTATGTCTGAAGGTGTAGGCAACTATTCTGAAGATAACAAGAAGCATTATGGTAGTCACTGCCGTTTTAATATTATCTTGAAGTTCTGTATTGCTTTCATTGTTTTGTTTTGTTTTTTTACTGGTTTTATTCTGTTCTGTTTCGTTTGATTTTATTTATGCCTGATGGTACACCTGAAGATAACAAGAGGCATTCTGGTAGCCATTATTGATTCCCTTTTACCCTGTTTTCAAGTCCTGTACTATGTTCATTGTTTTGTTGTGATTGACTCTATTCTGTTTTAGTTTGTTTGGTTATATTCTCTTCAAAAATAAAAAAAACCCACCTGTGATTTTGTTTACTTTCCTTACATTTTTAGATGAAATAAGAACCTCAAGCACTAAATATTTAATTAATCATATGTACGAAAAAATGACAACTTGAAGGAATAATTCAGGGAGGTAAAGACATCAAAGGCTTTATTTTTTCAAGATTATAAAACTAACATTTATTATCAATAATTTGGAGACTACACAATTTTTTCTGGGAATTGAAAGTTTAGTATGAAAAAAAAAAGTTTACTATGAACCATATTTAGCAATCTCCAAAACCTCTTCATACTTACATATTTATAATTAAATGTAATTGATCTGGTAAAGTTTTATGCAACTTTATAATTCATTATCATTTTATATATTAAGACTTTTCTATAGGTATTCTTATTTGTAAATTATCTTAATGTGCATACTAACCTACCACTTTTTTACAGAATGTGTTCTCCTTTCACTATTTCAGATGAACACATAGTGTATGATTACTAACAATTACTAAAGTTGAAAGATAATCAATTGCATAACACTTACCCAAAGTAAGCAAAAATTTCAGACGTTCAGAAATATCCAGGCTCTGAAATAATTTTCTTCCCTAAGGAGGAAATAAGTTCTTGTTAATATTTACCTGTAGATTTCTGGGGGGGAAGGTGCTTTATTTTCATGCTGAAATTGATCTTATCAGGTATCTCTATCTCTAGAGGCTTTACTGGATTCTGAAGGTCAGCTACATCAAAAAAAATTATTGGTAAAATCATATTTTATAGTGTTTCACAACACTTAAGCATTTACATGTCCAAGGATTACTAGACGTAGTTTGATCTCAAGCATTGTTCACTGTTGACACTCGCACATACTTAGATTCTACTGGCCAGAAGAAGCACTGTATCATTAAGAGAACAAAATGTCCCTCAGAAAGGTTTGTATTAGGCTTTTTTCTACCCAAGTCTGCTTACTTAGATTTAGGTAGTCTATTGTCTCTACTGAGAAACATCCCATGACATCCTTATTCACCCACAGTAAGGCCAGCTTTTGTGTTCTACAGCATTTGCTATATTTTTAAAGATGCACATATTCTGTTTCTTTATTAGTTTGCCTCAGGAGGCTCCCTGGCATGGAGTCTAGAGTCAAATCCGCATACCTTAAAAACATGTTAACAATTATGTACCAAGTGGGACTCCTCCATCACTAAATGGCTATACAACTAAATGACTTAAGCATCTTAAGTCTCAACTTTCTCATCTGTAAAACTAGAATATTCATCATACATACCCTATAGATAGTGGTGAGAATTACAGAAAATGGAAAATGTTTTACTAATGTTGCTACTCCTATTATAAACTAATTAAACATATATTTTAAACACTCTGAAGGAGAAGGCTTAAGAAGATAATTCACTCATTTTGTGGAGAAGAGCCTCTTTGTTTTTTAACAGGGAAAAAATGTTCCTAAATCTTAAGATCGGAGCTTCAGGCAGAGAGAAGTAAGTTGCCATTCCTCTCGTCCTCAATCTCTTATACTAATTTTTCATTAGGTTTTCAAAAATGTAGGTTTGACTTCACCTGCAGTATCTTGTTAAAAACCTTTTAGTGGTCTGCCCATGTCTTAAATAAACATTTCAATTTTGCATTCAAAATCTCCTAGGATATGGCTCCAATAAATCTTTTTTTAAGTCTAATTGCTTGCTATCCTTCTACACCATGACAATCACATACACGCACACACAGTGGAGCAGTTAGGTTGTATGTGATATGTCGAACACACTCTTGCCTATTTTGCCTGAAAGCTTGGATGGTTACTCTTTCTAGCCATACTTTTTTCACTGCATTTGTCAAAATTCTATACATTTTTTATTTCACTTTTGCTCTTGAATATCAATGAATTACAGAATTTGAAATTCAAAATAATTTCTCTCAGAACTTTGCTGGTATTTTCACAGTGTTTTCTTGTATTCACACTGCTAAAAAGAAGTGTAGTGTCATTCTTACTCTCATTCTTTATAACCAATATATCTGTTCCGTTTTGCAGGTTTAAGGTCTTCTCTGTAGCATCAACAAAGATGTCACAGCTTAGCAGCTTAGTATCTTAGCTAACAGGGTAGCTTTGAAGGCAGGTGAAGAGGTGCATTTTGGTTCAATTACTTACTAATGTAAATTAGACTGTGTAGGCTTGCTGAAATTCAGTTGCCTAATCTATAAAGCAGAGATAACCTATTAAGAAAAGACAATGGAGAACATTTTTGCCAGTTATGCCTCAGGCAGACGACTGATACACAGATTATATAAAGAACTCAAAATAACTAGACCCTCAAAATAAAAGACTCAACAAAAAAAATGGCAACTGAAATGAACAGATACTTGTCAGAAGAAGTACAAAAGCCAATAAGTATATAAAAAATGTTTAGCATTTCTGGCCATTAGAGAAATAGAAATCAAAACAGCACTGAGATTCTCTTACTACAAAAAGAAAGGACAACAGCAAGAATTCAAAAACAAATGCAGGCAAGGTTGTGGGAAAAGGGAACCCTTCTACCTGGTTGTGGGGGAGTTGCAAACGGGAATAAGCCCTGTGGAAATCAACATGAGATTCCTCAAAAAACTAAAACTAAAACTAGCAATTCCATCTGATCCATCTATGCCTCTTCTAGTATCTTCCCAAGAATGAAAGACATATTACAGTGATCCACACACACCCACGTTTCTAGCCGCACATCTCCCAATAGCTAAATCTTTGAAATGGCCTATGTATCTATCATCAGACTGCATAGATAAAGAAAGCCTGGTATTTACACACAATGGATCACTACTCTGCCCTACAGAAGGATAAATTTGAATAATGCGTAGGAAAACGGAAGCACTTTGAAACCATAATGCTAAATGAAATAAATCAGACATGCAACCCTAATATCACATGGTCTCTCTTATATGAGAAATCCAAAGAATAAACCAATTAAACATCAAAATAAAAGCTAGATGATAGGAAACAGAGACAAACTACTTGGAGATGGGAAGGAGATTTAGAGATGTAGGATGGGGAATGGGAAGAAGGGGAAAGGAAAGACAGTGATAATGTACACATACCAATTCCCCACAATGAATATATTTCTTGTGTACCACAAACACGTTCTAATAAAAAAGAGGAGCATATAAAAATAAGATAAATGTTATAAGAATATTGTGACCACTGAGATAATGGATGGAAAGGTATTACAAAACTTCCTGGTTTTTCATAAGTGCTCACTAAATGATAGTTTCAAGCTTTTCTGTGTGTGTGTGTGTGTGTGTGTGAGCTTCCTCCACCCCCGGTACTGGGTACTGAACCCAGGGCATACTCCCTGAGTTACTTTCCCACCCTTTTCTATTTTTAATTTTGGAACAGGGACTTCCTAAATCATTAGCTTACCCAGGCTGGGCTCAAAGTTGCAATCCTCCTGCCTCAGCCAGGCAGAGTGCTAGGATTCAGCTCTTATCTAGGTATTTTCTTTGTTGTTTTCATGTTTTTGTTTTTTCTATCAAAAGAATGTCATTTCAAATTGAAGACTTCTATTTCTGATTTTTTTTTTTTTTTTTTTTTTGGCACCGGGGATTGAACTCACAACCTTGCACTTGCCAGACAGGCGCTTAGGCCACTGAGCTAGACCCCCGGCCCTGGTGTTTTTGAGACAGGGTGTCACTATGCTGTTCAGGCTGGCCTTGAGCTCACTTTGTAGCCCAGGCTGGTCTGGAACTCACAACGATCCGCCTGTCTCAGCTTCCAGTGCTGGGATTACAGGCGTGAGCCACCACACCCGGCTTATTTCTGATACTCTTATAATGCAGATGTTATAACCCCTGAATCTATCTTGCCTTTCAAATTTTTACATTTTCAGTCTCTTTGTGTCAAATTTGAGAGAATTACTTGATTTCACACTCAGTTTTCCCAGTTTCCTATGATCCAATCAATCCATTAGGTTCTTTCTTTTAATAATATAAATTATAGTATAACCTAATATGTTACACTGTACAAAACCTGTTACAGTATAACACTTTCCTCCTAAAACTCTAATTTTTAACTTTGGTGATAGGGTAAGTGCTTCCAAGCAAAATGGTTTTAGTGTGCTTATTAGAATTTCCAGTGCACCAAAGGCAAGAGTTTGAAGACACAGAAGACAATCTGAGGTTACATTTCACCTTCCATCCCTAATTTAGATGCCTAAACTTTGAGTACCATTTAAAATGCCATGAAGCAGCACCAATAGTAGAATAAGACTTCTCTTGTTTCAAATTCACACAGCTTTTTGCATTTGTCTTCAAAAGTTTATAGATTTTAATCTAACTCTGCACTCTAATGTCTTAGTCAAAGCTTACCCCTCATTACATTTGTCATGATGCCACACACAGGAAATACTCATCAATATCTATTGAACTGAATTGCTCATATAAAATACATCCAGATTCTAATAAAAAGGTTAGATTACATGTAATGATTAGTAAAAAGAGCTGTGTACTTCACGTTTACACTTAAGTATACTTCATATTCATATTTCAATTTAGCCGTGACTTTAATAAAAATGATAGTTATCACCAAGTTTGATGGTCTAAAGCATAGTGATCAATCAGAAAATACGGCATTTTCCTTTAGAAAATGTAGTACTCGTATGTAAGTCATCACATCATCAATATTTCAACACAGTTAAATAATTATGGCTAATATGCTTTGCAATACTTGTACTACTAAGTACTCTATATATGCATTGTACCATTTAATTTTTGCAACAACTTTGCAATAAAAGATGCTGATATTGTTTACAGGAGCGGGAATGAGGTCTTGAAAGTTAGGTTACTCCTGGCTACTGTCTGGATTTGGAATGTTGCCAAGAACCCACGTGTTAGAGGGATGGGCCCCAACCTTTTTGGCACCAGGGACTGGTTTCGTGAGTCTTTTTCCTTAGATGGATGTGGGGTGGTTTCACGATGATGCAAATGAGTGCTCCTATGAGAAGCCAGTGCCATTGCTGATGTGACAGGAGGTGGGGCTCAGGTGGTAGTGCGTGATGGGGGGAAAGGCACTGAAGCTTTGCTCCCCAGCCTGCTGCTCACTTCCTGCCGTACAGCCCAGTTCCATGACCTGTGCTAAAGACTTAGACCTCACCTTGGCACTACTGAGAGAGGCACTGTGGGAGGCCTTCTACTCACAGGGTGTGTGCCCTTCAAGGAGACAGTCAGACTCATCCCTTCCTCTTTTCTTCCAGCCATGAAGGGAGAACTCTGCTCTACCATGCATTTCCATCATGGTACATTGTCTTGCCACAGGCCCGATCATGAGCTAACCATGAGCCAAAACAAACCTTTTTTCTTTATAAATTCATTCTCTCAGGTGTTTGTTACAGTAACAGAAAGTTGGCTAGCATACACCAAGTGTCACAAAGCTACACTTGTAGGAACAGGCTTCGAACCCAGTTCTCTCTTCCTCCACAAGCTTGTCCGTGACCACTCTGCAATGTGTTACTGCTGAATCGGTTCTTGTCTTAGTCACTTTCTCATCTCTGATACAACTTAAAGAGAAGAGGTTTATTTTGGCCTGTGCTTTCAGTTCCTGGTCAGCTGGGTCCCAGGCAGGAAGGGCATGGTAGAGGGGTCTGGTGTGGAAAGCTGCTTGTTTCATAGAGCTCAGGAAGCAAAGTGAGAAAACAGGAACCAGGAAGAGAGATTCACCCTTCCAGGTTACACCCTCATGATTCACATTGTCCAGCAGCTCCCCCGCAACACTGCCCTGAGCTCTGAATGTCTCAGGGGAAGAATCCGCTGATGAGCACAGTTCCCCCACGATCCAGTCTCCTTCAAAAGCCCCACCTCAAAACGTAAGGCTTCTGAGCGACATTCCAGATCTAAACTGTAACGATTCTTAAACACACAAAATAAAAAAATAACAACCTAATTTTTAGAGATGGTGAAGATCAATGAGTTAGCTAAAATTATTAAACTATTTAGAAAATCACTTGGATGATAAAAATAATATAAAGAAAATAAAAAATTCTGCCTGTAAAGACTGTATAGTCTAAGTAGAGTAGACACATTGGCAAATGCTACTGTAGAAGGGGAGGAGAGAATACAGGGCACCTGACAGTGAATCTGAGGCAGGTTCGACGGGCTCTGAGTTACCCTTCAAACCATTCACTTTGTTTTCATAGTTAGATATCCACCTGAAAGTTCCATTTCCTGACCTCCCTGTTCATACATCAGCCTCGGGAGCAAACTCTCACTGTGAAAAGTATACCAGCTTCCTATCTGCGACATTCCCCGCATCCTCTTAAAGACAGTGCTCCTTGTCTCACGCCTCCCCTTGCCTCCAGCCTGAGAAGAGAACAGCAGAGCCACCATCCCCACGGCCCAGGATTCTAGACGCCATGGAGCAGCCCATCCTAGCTGCTCTGGACTGGCACATGAGGGAGAAAAGCATCTGTTTTAAAGTACTGTATTTTAAATGTCTTTGTTTTAAATAGTAGCTTAAGTGTTTAATAACACATAGGACATCTGAGAAAAGCTTCATAAAAAATGAGTTTATAGGAAATATAAGGGAAAGAAGGAAAGAATACCATAAGGGAGAAAGAACAGGAACACATAACATATATAAGAAAAAAGTGTAACGGTTCTAGTGTACTATTTCTAAAACAATTTATACTTGATAAAAGTGTAATGGTTTTACTGGTAAAAATGTGGATTTGTAAAAGTTGATCTAAGACTTTTATCCTTTGCACAACAAAATACTTTGTTACTAAATAACTTTCTTCTCCCCAATTATCCCAGTGAGTATCTTTTCCCAGTTTCACATTTCTGCATACGTACCACACAAAGCTCAAATGAAATGATCCCAAGAGACCAAACATCTGATTTGGGGCCAGAAGGCAATGGCTTCTCCCTTGGCACATGATCAGTGGTCTTGAAAATTCCTTGTGCAATGACCTCGGGTGCCAAGTATGATGGATACCTGTAATGATACATTAGCATAAGGAGTAATTACTAGCAGCTACAATGGGTAATGAAGCAGCAGTGCAGTTCTACTGTCAGCGTCACAAACCTATGTGAAAGTCTTACAAATCAAATTAACAACTGCTACTAGGCAGACCCACAAACCAACCATCCAGATGTAGGCCTTTACCTCCAGGCAATGAGAGTAAATACACAGGAGTATCAAATAATTTGACAACGGTAATAGCTCTGCAGCATTTGCTGCTTTCATTTTTCTTGGAGTTTTCAATACATCACCTTTTCTTGCAGTCCTCTAGGTTTCCTGTTGTTTTTCCTTTCTCCTTGCAAACTGTGTTCTCTTAATACTGAATTATTTTATCATTTTACTTTTCAAATCAGTATTACTGAGTAGCAGGAATATCAAAGCTAATATGCATGTGTGTATAGTATATACATGTGTACATATTCTGTATATGGGTGCGTATGTATGTGTATACACATATATTACTCCATGTCTCATCACTCTAATAATAAACTTGTTTACATACTCCTCCGCCCCACATACAATACTATACACACTGCTCCATACCATAGTTTTTCCCTTAAAGTATATTTTAGAGATTTTTTTTTTTTTTTGTGGCACCAGGGATTGAACTCACGACCTTGCGCTTGCCAGGCAGGCACTTAGACCGCTGAGCTATATCCCCAGCCCTGTTTTTGAGACAGGGTCTCACTATGCCATTCAGGCTGGCCTTGAGCTCACTTTGTAGCCCAGGCTGGTCTTGAACTCACAATGATCTGCCTGTCTCAGCCTCCCGAGTGCTGGGATTATAGGCGTGAGCCACCACACCCGGTGAGATCATTCTTTTAAACTATAAAATTTCCATAATTCTTTTTGAAATACTGCCAATAATTTAATTGTATTAATGTACTTTGATAAAGGACATTTAGAAAGTTTTTTTCTTTTGCTATTACAAACAATGCTGAAAGAAATATATTATAAATATCCTGTTTCCCACAAATACATGTGTAGATGGCAGAATGAATTCACAGAAGTGGCAATACAAGGTGTAAGGAATGTGCATTTTAAACCTGGGAATGTCATACCAAGTTGCCCCTTGGAGAAGTGGCATGAATCTACATTTCACTAGCAATACATGGTGTGCTTATTTCTTCACACCACCACCATCATGTGTTTTTTAAAAATTGTGTTAATACTGAATAAATACAAAAATATGCATAAGATATAAAGAATGCCCATGTATACCAAGAATGAGTTTTAAGTGAAGAACATCAAATTATCACTAGCAGTTTACATGTGAAATCTCTAGAAATAGATCATATCTAATAAAAAAACACTAGATGTGATATATAAGACTATGTTTTAATTTCATAATATGTGACCTTATTTTCTTCATCTGTAATATGGGAATAATAATGCTAACCATATAAAACTGCTATAAATATTAGTGAATTCATAAGGATGTTTAATAAAAAAGGAACTTGTGACACAAAGAGAATATTGTCCTTTTGTCATCATCACCATAATATACCCAGAAGGCAAATTATTCTTCTATCTCTCATTTCTAGCACATCTAACCTAAAATGACAGTACAGGTCATGAAAAGCCAAGCAACACTACAGGTGAATTGCTACATCAAAACCTTCTAGCAGAGGTTGCTCCTAAACTCATTCTCCCTTTCACTGAAGGTAGAAGGTAATACAAACAATCCCGAGACCTGTCCTTCAGCAGAGGTCGCCTGCTTTCAACATCGCTCTTCCTCAGCACAGGTCCTGCACTCCGAGACAGCCGGCAGAACTCCGCAGGGAGTGGGAGGGCTGAGGTAAACGGCAACTCGTCCTCTGCTTCCTGTTTTAAAAGGTATTAAACTAGTGGCCAAGTGAGACGGTGCCCAGATTCTAATGCTGTATAGTATTCTGAAACAGATGGTAACACTTTACTTATTGTTCTGTAATATTTGTCTTTTGAATCAACTGCAAGCTTCTTCTGGCATAAATATTTTCTTTCATGCCTTAGCTGTTTGATCACCATTCTTCCTGGCTAACGTTTCACATTTTGCTCTTTGATAATTTCTGGTAAGATCCTCTGAGTCTAAAGCTTCTCAGAAAGTCAGTCGAAATGCTAACTTGGACCAATTCTATCTAAGCTTTTGAAATTCAAAGGTAGTTCTTCAAAAATGCTGAAATCCTTTAAGAAAAAATCATCTTTATTGCACTCACCACTAAAATTTAAAGTACCTTCAAGCAATTTTTGTTTGTGTTATATTTTTGGAGTTTGCTGGGGTTTTATTTTTAGTTTTTGTTTTTTGTTTTTTGAGACAGGAACGTGCTATGTAGTTCAGGTTGATCTTGAACTCACTATGTAGCCCAGGTTGGCTTTGAACTCACGGCGATCCTTCTGCCTCAGCCTTCCAAATACTGGCGTATGTCATCACGCCCTGTTGCAGTTTACTCTTACACAAATTGCTTTAAACAAAATGTGGAAGCGGTAACAATCACATCTACTACAACTCCTTGAAAGTCAGGTCAAAAAGCAAGTATGATATCTATAGTGATTCAACTCAAAATTTAATTTACAGTCATATTATGGGAATGAGGAGTTAAAAAAAAACACAAAGCTGAAAATAACGCAAGTGTGGAATGTTTTTGTCTCTTGGCGCACATCTATCATTAAGAATCTGGTTAGTCTTTTCCCCTTAAACTCACTTTAATTCTGAGTGAATCACAATTAGGAAGTGGTAATCAATTACCTGTTATCCTTTTTGCCAGTTCAATAAAAGAACAGAGATCTTTGGAACATTGGGAAAAACCTGTCTACATTTTAACAAGTGTATGAAAAAATTAGATGTATTAATAAGGAAAAGCTGCTTTCATATCAAAACAACCATCAAAATAATAACAAAATAAATATGTTATCAAAGCCCATGTACTTTAAAATAGAACTCAAGATAAAGGAAAACATATCTTACTTACCCTATTGGGAAATCAACATCATCACCGTAAGCTGTCATGTGATAAAGCCCAAATTTAGCCAATTTAATATGACCCTACAGTAATAAAGGGGAAAAAAAATCATGAAATATTTTAATATAACTAGCAATGGAAATTATATTTTAAAAAACACTTATATAAGACTACTTTATCAAAAGATTATATATAAGATTTTACAAAATACCATAATTTTATCCAAAAATATCTGTCAGTGTTTAGTCTATGTTACACTCATACTACCATATGCATGGGTTTACAAGTATGAATGTACATACGTCTGTGTGTATATATGTATTAACATGTTAAATCACATCACATTTTTGCTGTTTGTATGACCTCGGTATTTTGACAAAGGAATAGGGACAAAGTGCCATCATTTGTATTGAAACCTTGGTTAAAATGTTTCATAGTGATTTTTACAGAGGATTGTTTTTCAGGGAGATGAAAGTCCATTCATGTTATAATTTAACCATGACATAAGAATTCTTAACCTGAAAAGTTCAGATCAAAGATCATCAAAATTGGGGCAAGGGATTTAGCTCAGTGGCGTAAGCACCTGCCTGACAAGCACAAGGTTGTGAGTTTGATTCCCAGTACCAAAAAAAAAAAAAAAAAAAAACATCAAAATTTTGGTAAACACGCCAGATTTACAATAACTGTTATACAATTTGAGAATAACAATAATTATGACAAGTGTGAGGTCCTAAATAAAAGTAAGGATATATTTTACATATCTTACGATTTTCTATTTTTAGATATTTTAATATTTTTTAAAGTTGACTTAAAAATTCATTTGCCTTTTTAACAAAAATTTTAAAATTTCCAGTATTATAAAACATTTATATCCTGAAACTATTTAGGTTGGTTGTGGCAAAGACACTTTACTGTCATAAATCTGAAATTAATGAACATTTTCTTTATGATTTTAACATCATATGGTTGTTAGACTTTAAAGTTTCAAAGAATGATTAAATTGACAATAACTCCTATGGAAAAACAAGTCCTCAAAGCTGTTTTTAATATGCTTATAAGAAATAAAATTATGATTATTGTCAACAATGTACCTCTTCATAAGCATATTTCTCTTAGGAGGGCTTACTAATTTAGGAATCCTCTGTAAGATTTGAACTAGAGAAACAGCAATCCAACAGAAGGGAGATGATTATGATCAGCTGCTATAAAGATAAATGAAAGAGGAAAGAAGGAAGAAGAAAAATAACAGGAAAACTCAATGCAGCAGTGTTCTTATGCAGATGGTCAGAATGGCGTCCTTAAAAATTTAGAGTAGGTTGGAAAGCTAAATGTATTATTTAGAAAAAATGAAAGGAAAAAGAAAACATGAAGTTAGAAAATGAATTCTGGAATAAAAAAGAATTATCCATGGGAAAGATTTAAGTAATTTAAAGATTGTTTTGCAACATCATGAATGTATCACTTTCAGTCTTTTCACTACAAATATCCTCAAAAATGTTCTTATTTTCTGATCTTTCTGATTGAATGAGCCCAACTTCAACAGCTTTCAATTTCAAGCAGCATACAAATATCTATGATATTACATATTTGCAATTACCTTTCGATCCAACAGAATATTATGAGGAGACAGTGCCCGGTGTACTACGCCATGTTTATTCATATACTGCAAACCCTGAAGTACTTCAAACGCTATGCATAAGACCTTTGAATAGCTACAAAGAAACAGAAAAGTCAAAGATCAATCACGAAGCAGATATAGAAGCTTTTTTAAGAAGTAAAATGAAACCTAGTGAAAACATTCAGAAGCTTTTTTAAGAAGTAAAATGAAACCTAGAGAAAACATTCAGTGTAATATTTTTATTGCATCTCCTCTATTCAGAGAAAATGGAAATTATACATTTTCTAAAAAACCTATTTGTACAAATCTTATTATAGTCAATTCTGATTAGAAGAGAATTGATCTCTCTCTCACACACACACACACACACACACCCCAAGGGGAAACAAGGACAGAACTGATGTGATAAACAATCCCACAACTGCCTAAAGGCCACTTTAATAGCACTATTTACTCTTCCCAGGAATTGACATACGGAGGGACCAAGTCAATAAAAGCCATTTATTCAGCTCAAAGTAAAACACCTACCACCTGAAAACAGGTACAATATATTTTATGGTACATGGACTTTAGCTTCTTTTCCACACCAGTTCCTAACGCAACCTGCAGAAATTTGTGGTTTACCAAACATGCCTCTTTAACTTTTGTCCTGCCCTCCTGAACACTTCCCTCCACACACACCAGCACGCTACCTTTTCCCTTGCCATCTCTCTCATGGTTCCTCCCATAGCCTTTAACAACAACAACAACAACAATGATCATTCATGTAAAGTTAGGAATAAGATACAGAAAAGTAGGCGAGACCCCTTCAAACCCAATCTCCCAAACCAGCAATATTAACATTTTGGCACAGATGGTTTTCTATCCATTATTTGATTTTTAAAAATTAAGAATCTGCAGGTAACCATTAAACATTTTTAAAAGGGCTGTAGTGAGCCAACAGTAAAAATTAGATGCTATTATAAAAATACTTAACCCAATGTAGGCAGAATAAAGGGAAAATAACAGAATACAAAACTAACAGATTTTAATTCAATGCATTGATAATTACACTGGTAATTACCAAATTCACCAATTAACAGACAATGTTTGTCAGATTTGATAAGGATTAAGACTCGATTATACTATGAGACGCAGGTTAAAAGGACAGAATAACAGATTAGTGGCTGCTATGGGCTCAGAGAGGAGGTGAACTACAAGGATGAGGGAATTCTGTGCGGTGACAGAATTGTTTATTCTACTCTTAAATTTGGATGATGAATATAAAAGTCGTTTAACCATATACTAAAAAGGGTAAAATTTTAAGGTATATAAATTATACCTCAATGAACTTTATTTTTAAAAAAAGGAGTTTAACAAATTAAAAAAAATTTGCAACTTGACTATTCCCAAAATTAAAACCTTAGAAAATAAGAAAAATCATAAAACAATTTTAAACTTGTCTCATCCTAGTCATCCTTCACAGTTTGTTTTTGATTCTTCTGGTGGTGAGACTTTTATTTTGTATAACTAACTCTTGATTATGCAAGATGATACAGTCAACATATTTTTATACTTTTTG
>RJWT010006123.1:0-10465 GCA_004365215.1 Cuniculus paca
AGATTTATTTTCTTTAATTTTAAATTTCTTATTATTAGAATAAGTAATTTTATGATCTCAAAGGAGATTGTAATTGATTTTGCTACAACATATCCATTAAACACATGACTCTAGCTTTCATTATTTAAACACCTTCATTAGCTCCCTAAGGAAAATAAGAATATTAACCATCACTTAAGTAAATAAAATCTTACTGTTCTAAATGAAATCTTTTGGTTACTCTTGAGAAAAAAAATCCAAATTTATTCATGGGCTCCTTAAAGGTCTTTTCTTAAAAATGCATTAACATAAAGAAAATCATAAAAAGGCACATGGTATGCAAAGTTTGTCACTAGTAAAGAAATAACTATGCTAATAAATTTCTCTTCTTCAGCTGAACTCTAGGATACTATTTTAATCTTGGTGACAGTTGAAGATTAAACTTTCAAATTGACATTGCAACAACAATTTATTACTAAAGTAAAACACATGTTTAAATTAGCAGATGAAAGAAAGAAACTAATTAGACTTTGCTCTTGCTTGGTTTCACTTGGCAAAGACTTTTTCCTCAACAGTACCTGAGGCTTTGTGCAGAGCTGTTCATGTCTAAGAACGTGGCAAGAACTCTCTTGATGCTGCTTTCAGTCGCAGAAATCTAAGAACCTTCACCACGGGAATCACACGGTGAGACCCAGGCACAGTGGAGAGAAGACAGGAGCGCTCTGGCTGAGGTGGGAGCGTCCACAGAAAAAAAAAATCTCCCAGGTTATTGCTGCCAACAAAGCCATAGGTGATGCTGTCCCAGAGACTGCAGTACTACAAATGCAATCTTTATTCTCATTCTCTTACAGAACTAAGTGCATTCCTGCAACAGTATAGGAAATGAGGACTGTTTATATGTGTAACAATAATTGGCTCCAACGTTCATGAAGTGTGGGGTATTTTGGGAGGCACAGTAGGTATATGAAACAGGCCAAAATGTTCTTGTTTTAATTTGGAGTGTGAATTTGTGGGACAGTCATTTAATCTTTAGATTAATTTTCCTTCCTCTTTTTGTTTTTATAAGTCAGCACGGGAATGAAGGAGAGAGAAAATTGATAGCACTTTTGGTGAAAGCCTTTGGTGGAGGCGGCCAAAATTTATGAGTGGAAATACATATATGAACAACTAATTTCCCAGGTTTTCAGTTGGAGATTTACCATGTCTGACACTAGTAACAGAAATATTTTGTAAACGATGAGATCTTTAGAGAGACTAATATTTCTAAAATTTGAAGTATAAATATTTTTAAATCCTTAAAAGTTATTTATTTTACAAGTGAAACATGTTCAAATGGCAGAATTTTCACAAGTGAATGCCAAATGCAAAATTAATGAAACATACATAAATTTAAATCTTTTTAATTTTTGTTACAGATATTTACCAGTTCATGCGAGTACTTTTTTCCCCATAGTACTCTTCTTTTCCCTACTTTGGAACCATACTTAGTAACGGCGTGAAGAAAATATGTTTATTTCTGAGTACAAGAAACAATGAATAATTTTGTCTTTCCAAAGGAATAATAACAGATATCTTAATACCTAATAGACTTCTTATTCTGTGAAATACTTTGAGAGTCTTCCTGGAGTAACAAAAGAAAAGGGAAGTTTTCAGATTGAGTCTGGAGACAGAAATTTAATTTAAGGCTGGCTCAGGCAATTTCCTCACTTCTAGACACTGGCTAGCCTGAGGAAACCAATTTTTGATTTTTAATATTTTAACAGTAAATAGTCTCATACTAATAACACAATGTTGCAAGCATTCGATTCAGAATGTAATCATTTCCACAAAACACTTGTCTGCAGTAAGTCATTGGATTTTCCTTGTGAAGTTGTGCAAAATATGCATTGTAACTTTAATCCACTGGTAAAGGTTCTTTTCCTGTCATATTTTGACCTATTTCTTTTTAATCCTGTAAATCAAGGGGAATGTGTTCACAAAACTACTCAATAAAAGTAATTCACAAGCTCACTATTGCTGTTATCTATGGTATCATTGTATTTCTCACATATTTGGAGTGGATGTTTGACAGCAATAACCTCACCTCCCACCTTGGTAGGAATTCTATAACTTGAAAATTAATATGTTTATATCCATTTGAATCTAAGGGTAACCTAAGGTTTCAGTAGTACAGAAGTCTGTTAAGAAGGTGAAGAGAATTTTTAAAAAACACATTCAACATTAAAGATAAAATTCAAAACTAATAAAACCAAATTATTAATTTTTAAAAATTTGAAAAACAAACTGAACATTTTCCTGTTTCCCTTTTAGAGATAAGTGGAGACCATTTTTAAAAATCATCGGTGCTCAATTCCATATCCAGAATCTTAAATTGTGCCATTTTTGAAGTCCTAATAATTTCATTATACTTCACTATTTTTGTCATTAATCTTTCAGACATTTTTTTCCTCTGGTGCAAGCACATAAATCCTACTGGGAATAAAGGAAATTGCTAATGCTCATCATATGAAGAATAGAATAGATCTGAATATCTGAACACTCTGTGCAGGCAAACAGGAAATGATACAGAAAGATCAACTGTGACTGTAGGACAGATTTTGATAAACATCAACAGTTTTTGTATTTTGTGTTCCTTTTCAAGGTCTGAATTATGGAATTTCCCTTTCAAACGTCAAGGTACTATTTTATATATTTTTGTCTTACAAACTTAAAACTAGAAAGTAGTAAATACTGAGAGGAGTAAAAAGTTAAATGAACTTTGTAAAGTATTTTTCTGAGTGGAAATGGTATTCCAGCCTTCAGTTGAGAATGAGTGGGAAATGTGGTTGATCAACTGAATGTTTTACAAGTAGAAAAAGTTCTCTATTCAAAACACAAGCAATTTTGAAACTTTTAGCCACTTCTAACTACTCTTGAATAAAAACCAAAATCATGATCAAAAGACAAACAATCTAGGATGCTCCTCTATCTGTGACTATAAACGCGGTGCTCCCTGTGTACGCAGGCTGCACCTGCACAAACTAGGGTGTCCACCAGCGCTGGTCTTCCTAACCCTCTTCACTGTCAGTATCAACTCAGTCTTTACTGCCTCAAGAAACCATTCCTGTAGCCACTGAGAAGATCAAAGTTCCTACTAGAAGATCTTGTATCACTTTTAACTCTTCTTTAAAACACTTACTACAGTCTTAATGTACAGAATTTGTATGATCCTTTGTTTAGTGTTAATCTCTTCAAGTAGTCTATAAATTCCTAAAAGTAGGCACAGTGCCTGACTTTAGTTCTGGTCGACATCAGCTATGGGTTGAACTGTGTTCCGGCAGACTTGACATGTACCTCATGCAATCTAGGTACTGCCTCAGCAGGCAATTCCTACAAGAGGCTCTAAATTTCGCTATAAATGTCATGCCAAAGACTTGGTAATCATTTTGAAGACTTCAAGACTTCATTGTAAAAAATATCCATTATTCTAATAGTTGACAACAAACCGTTAATTTCTATATACAGAACCTTAAAGCAGGTTTACTGTAAATGGAATTTTGTGATGTCTCTGTCAGGTAACAGAAATAAAGTGCAAGGGGAAAAGTTTAGCATTTCAAGGCATTTGGTCATCTTTATTAAGGCTCTGTGCAGTCCAAACATCCAAATCCCCAACCAACCACATTCCATACCTTTCAGTTTCCAAAATCAAAATCAAAATTTTGTCAATAAAAATTGTAATGGTTACTATTATATCAGAAACAAGCTTCAGAGAAAACAGCTAAAAAAGAATTTTCCCTGCATAACTTTAGAGATCTTATAACTCTTGTATCTGATATCTCTTTGGATGTTAACATACCGTACATTAATAACTGACCAAAAAAAGGCAAGGTTTGCAATTTTTAAATACATAAAGTTATATATTTCTTTTCTTTGTCACAATGGACTACTTCATGGCAAATATATCAGAAATACATAGGAAATAATACTAGCTGTAATATTAGTTCCACAAGAAAATAATATATGTTCAAAAAGTTCTGGTGAGTTATTGAACTAAAAAACTGAGAATTTAAGAGCAGAATAAGTTATATCTTGCTATAAAAAGATGTTCATAAGGATTACAGAATTTCTGCAATTAAATGATTTATTGTGATTTTCTTAAGAAGTCATGAATTAAACTCTGGAATATAATTTCACATTATAATATCTTTCAATAATCATGATTACCTATTCTTGAAATTTTAAAACTTGAACTAATAAAGGAAATTCATATTAAAGATGACTTTTTTACATATGAACAATTTTTAAGTTGATAAAAATGATTAATTTTTTATTTTAAAATACTTTGTGTCTACTTTTTCTGAAAACAAATCAGGATTATAATATAAAGTTGTAATTTCTATTGTAGGAAGTTTATATCAAAACTAATGAAAGGTTAATTATATTTTTCTATTAAAATTATAGATGCATATATTTAATCTAAAAGTTTTATGCGTATTCAATAATAATAGCAAGATTTTCCAAATTACTCAAATGTATATTTCAAAATGAGTCTCTTACATTTATCATACTATAGCCTCTATTCCCCCATATATTTACCAAGATACAAAAGACAAATACATCTTGGTCTTGCTTTTTTCTTAAATCCATTTAGTTATCCTATTCAGTTTCAGGATTTTAATCTGTTTATTTAATCTGTTGATCTGTTTATAAATTAATCATTTATAAATTAGGATTCACTATTGCCATCTGTTAAGTGATTCTATTTTGGACTTGATTTATTCCTCTCTCTTCCTTTCTGATTCCTGTCATTTGATGATTTTTCTTATTTCCTTGATTCTTTTCTTTTTATATTTTTTATGTGTATTACAGACTTTTTTTTTTGTTTTTGAGGTTATCTCAGAGCTTGCATAAAGTATTCTTTTTTTTGGTACCGGGGATTGAAGTAATGACCTTGCGCTTGCCAGGCAGGCACTTATACCACTGGGCTAAATCCCCAGCTAGAAGGTTTCTTTAGTTTCAACTATTTTCAGTTGGAAAAGGTATATTTCAAACCATACAAAAAGTCTACATTTTCATCCCCTCACCACACACACATCTTATGTTCTTCTTGTCAGTGTTTATTTCCTTTGCAGCACGTGTCCATTAACGATTTTTTTCCTTGAACTTGCATATTAATGCTTAAATTAATTGTATACCTGTGTTACCTCATCTATTTCTTATATATTTGCTTTTACCAGTGAGACTTAGTTGGTGTTATTTAGTGTTTTAGTATTCATAGTTAGTGTTTTAGTTTCAATTTCAATAATTCTCACTAAGCATCTCTTGTAAGGCAGGCTTAAATGGTGACAAGTTGTTCGTTTCTGTTTTTCTGAGACTTCGTCTCTTCATTTACAGAGACAGTTTTGCAGATTTATACTTTTTTTTCCTTTAATGCTTTGAATGTCATCTCTCTCTACCATCTAAAGAGAATTCTGCTATGAACTCTGCTGACAGCCTTTAAAGGGTTTTGTTTTGTTTTTATTTGAGGCAAGGGTTGATACAGGGTCTCACCATGTAGCCCAGACTGCCCTTGAACTCATATCAGTTCTCCTACCTTAGCCTTCTGAGTGCTGGAGTCACATGTGTGCCATCACACCAGGCTAGGGAATTTCCCTAGATCTAACAAGTCACATTTCTATACCCGCTTTAAAAATTTTCTTTTCTTTTTGTGGTCTTTTATTTTTTATTTTTTGGTATTGGAAATCAAACTCAGGGCCTGGCTCTTGCCAGCAGATACTGCATCGCTGAGCTACATCCTGGACCTCTTTTCATCTTTGAGTTTTGAGAACTTAATTATAATATGTCTCAGTGGATACTTCCCTGTTTCTGTTCATTTGGAGCTTCTAGAGTTGTTGAATTCAAATGTTTATTTCTATCCCCAGGGTTAGGAAATTTCTTTCATCATTACTTTAACTTGTTTCTGCCAGCTTGAACCATTGGTGGTGCAGCCATAACCGTCGCTTCCAGCAGCTTGTACCAATAGTTGTGTAACATTAGACAATGAAATCAAATCAGAGTTGCCCTCAGCAAGACACAAATTATGATTTGAATTTGAATTCAATTAGGAATGTGTTAAATAAGCTCTTTCTTTTCCTTCAGGAAATTGATGAAGCATATGTTGGTTTGCTTGATACCATAAATCCAGCAGGTTTTCTTCACTGTTGTTTATTTGCTTTCCTCCTTTTACTGAATGTCAAATGACTCGTCTTCAAGTTCAAGGGTTTTCTGCCTGATTAAGTCAGCTGTTAGAAGCTATTTCATCTTTTACTTCATTCACCGAATACTTCGACTCCAGAATTTCTATTTGATTCTTTTTTATAATTGCTGTGTGTTCAAACTCTTATTTTATTCATATATTGATTTCCTGATATTGTCTCCCTGTATCTTTTGTAGCTTACTGAGCTTCTTTAAAACAATTATTTTAAATTTTCTGTCAGGAAACTTGTAAATGTCCATTTCTATGCAGGAAATTACTAGAAATGTATTGCATTCCTTTGATAGTGTCATACTTCTCTTATTTTGTGTATGTGTGTGTTCCTTGTAGCTTCGAATGGGTACCTATACAATCAAAAGGGTAGTTACCTCTTCCAGCTTCTGCAGACCATCTTTAGTGGGAAATGATCTTCACTTCCAGGTTAACATACGTGTACCAGCCGATTGGTATGCACAGGGGCATCAGGTGTGTTGCAAGGTCTACAACACACGCGATAGTGGCAGAGTAGGGAAACAGGCATACACACAATGATGCGAACACTGGAAAAGGATATGTTAGAAGCACCAAGCACTTCCACAAAGCAGTCTGCGTCATAATTCTTGATTGTGACACAGGTTGCTGGTGTTCCCTTACTCTCCCTTTCCTCTTCAGAGATGCCATGGCTCTCTTGGTGCCCAGCTATCTAGCTTAGGGGGTGGGGCACCCCAATGAGCTCTTGTTTAAGAATACTCCTCTGAGTTTTCTGCTGTCTTGGTTTTCTTCAGCTTCTTTTTTTCCTCCAAAGTTGTCCTAGTATTATTTTCAATTGTATCTGTTAAATAATTGTTTTCATTGGGGATGAGTAATGAGACCTCCTACTGTGTTACCTTCCTGACATTCAATACTATAAAGTTTTGAATTAAAACATTTTGTTATTCATGTGACTTAAATTATTTCATTGAATAAAAACTATTTTTTCAATTTTTTTCTTGCTTAAACAAATCATAAGCCCAAAGAAAGTTATAACTAAAGCAAAAAAACTGTTAGATGAGGAGGGAGGTCCTGATTATCTGGATTTAGATACCCATTTGGATGGTTCTTAGAGTAGGATTTAAGGTTCTATTAAATTCAGTCTCATACAAAGTTTGAGGGTGTGAACAAAACATAGGCAAAGTCTTTGCCAGAATGCAACATGCATGGTCTCTAATTCACTTCTAGACAGTCCTCTTTCCTATCTGAAACTTATGAGCCTGGTCTTTACTGTAGATATTCTTTTCAGCACTCTGGTCTTCTGAGCTCCAACCAGAATTTCCCATGAAGCTCTCTTTACAAAACATTCTGGTTTCTCTATCCCATTTCACCAGACATTTTCAAATGCATCCCACAAACCAATTCCAAAGACCAATCACATGTTTAGATATAGTCACAGCAATGAACCTACTACTCTAATGCTAAGTTTTCTGATGAATCACCTTCCCATCTCTGGGACAATATATGTGACATCTCTAATTTAAAAAAAGAGGGGCTCATTTTGCCTCTAAGTTTCAGAATAATCAATCCATTTATGTTCAGCTGACTTTAAAGCAGAAATGGCATGGTGGAGGAAAGCTCCTCAGCCTATGGCAACGAAAAAACAGAAAGAGAAGAGTTAGGGACAAGAATGAACTCTTCCAGGTTGTGTTCCCCACCTCTGCCAGCCAGGGCCCTACCTCCTAACAGCATATTCAGCTATGAATTCATCAACGGATAAATTCCTTGATGAGCATAATGCTCCCATGACCAGTCATCTTCTAAAGTTTCCATTTCTAAACACATGAATCTTTTGGGGACATCTTAGATCTAAGCCATAATAATCACTTCCTCCTTATTATTAAGATTTGTGTGTTTACCAAGAATCTTGAATTTAATATATCCAAAATCAAGTCGTTGATATTCCTTTTAAAATGTTCTTTTACTAATTTTTTTTCCATTCCAGAGTTTGAATCCAGTGCATTTTCATGGAGCTACATTCTTATTTTATTTTGTTCTGTTCTATTCTATTCTATTCTATTCTATTCTATTCTATTCTATTCTAGACAGGTTCTTTGTGACTAAGGCTGTGCTCAAATTAGTGAACCTTCTGTCTGAGCATTTCAAAATGTTGGTATTATAGGTTTGACCACATGCCTGGATGTTTTCTTGGCCAATATTATCTCAATAAACAGCATGTTTTTTTTCTCCAGTTTCTCATTTCACAAACCATAGTTATTCTTGACATTGTGCCCCTCCATCCCAATATCTAATATTGTCTCAAAATTCTACTGGCTCCACCTTCAAATCAAACAATCAGAAGCTGAACATTCCTTAGATCCTCTAACACTACCTTTGTCCAGGCCACCAACAGACTAAATATTTACTTTCATTATAGTAAGTCCCCAACTTACAAACATTCCACTCATAAATTTTCACAGATACAAATGGATCTTGCATTATGAACATTTGTAGATGTTGACATATTGCAAAATTAATCACTTGTCCACCTTACCATTGTAAGGTAACTGTAAGATTAAAAGTAGTTTATTTACAGTATTTTAGAATGTGTGCTTGATGTTTTATGCTTCAGATTGTGTATTTTTTTATGTTAAAGAGAAAAAAACAGAAATATCAAGAAGCAAACAATTAAAAAACAACAAAAGCAAAATGATGACAAAAACAGAAACAAAAAACAACAGTATGAGATTTCAAAACAAGATGATAGGAATTTAACAATGGTTGTTGTATTGCATATTGTTATCCTCAAAGTAATTTTTAGGCTACCAGATACAGGCATGCAAGATTGATCAAACAATAAAATTTCCCTTTGAGCAGTTTCTTTCTCTTTTAACATATCTATTGTAACTTTTGCATCTTATTTATTCATTCAGTATTTTACACTAGCGAGACAAGACGGTGTTCATACAAGCAAGTCTGATTTATTTCACTTATGACTATGGCTTCTAGTTGCATCCATTTACCTGTTAAACCTCGAGTTTATTATTCTTTATGGCTGAGTAGGATTCCACTGTATAAAAATACCACATCTTTTTTATCCATTCCTCAGTTGATAGGCATTTGGGTTGTTTCCAAGATTTAGCTATTAAAAATTGTGCTGCTATATTCATGGGTGTACATATATCATAGTGGTATGATGTTTTTAATTCTTCTGAGAAAATACCCAGAAGGAGAATACCTGGGTGGAATGGAACCTCTAATCCTAGTTTTTTGAGGAATCTCTCTACTAATTTCCACAGTGGTTGTACCAGTCTGAACTCCCACCAACAGTGGAGAAGAGTTCCTTTTTCCCCACAGCTCAACCAGTATTTGTTATTGGATAAGGAAGTAAAAGATTTATACATTGAAAATTACAGTACTCTAAAAAAAAAGAAATTGAAGAGGAATTCAGAAAAGGGAAAGATATTCCTTGCTCATGGATAAGAAGAACCAACATTGTCAAAAAGGCCACGCTCCCAAAACTGTTATACAGATTTAACGCAATCCTGATCAAAATACCATTAGCATACCTCACAGATCTAGAGAAAACCTTCCTAAAATTCATATGGAGCCATAAGAGACCAAGAATAGCAAAAGCAATCCTGGGCAACAGAGACAAGGCAGGAGGCATCACAATCCTTGACTTGAAATTATACTAAAAATCTGCTATAATAAAATCAGCATGGTACTGGGAGGAAAAAAAAACAGACCTGAGGATCACTGAAATAGAACAAAAGATACGGAGACAACTACAAACACACTCAGCCAAATTATCTTTGACAAAGGGGCCAAACATGTCCACTGGAAGAAAGATAGCCTCTTTAATAAATGGTGCTGGAAAAACTGGCTTTCCATATGCTGAAGATGGCATTAGCCATGCCTATCACCATGCACTAAACGAAAGTCAAAGTGGATCAGCAATCTAAATATTAAGACCAAAAGACTAAACCTATTGGAAGACAAAGTAGGTAGAAATCTCGAGGACATTGGGGTAGGCCAAGAATTCATGAACAAAAATCAAACTGCACGAGAAGTACTTCAAAGAATCAACAAATGGGATCTCATCTTATTAAAAAATTTTGCAAATCAAAAGAAATCGCCAATAGAGTAAAAAGAAAACCCACAGATTGGGAAAAGATTTTTGTCAACTGTTCCTCAGACAAAGGACTTTTATCTAGAATGTATAAAGAATCAAAAAACATGAGACCTCCTAAATTTAAAAACCTAATCCAAAAATGAGCATCTGAGATGAATACACAATTTTCA
>RJWT010006123.1:10565-29822 GCA_004365215.1 Cuniculus paca
TCAACACTGAAAAAAAAAAGAGGACACTAGAAGGAAAATTCAAACAGAATTCTGTGAAGGGATATGCACCAAGGCTTCAGACAAAATCCTGATTTTTCTTTCTACCATGTAAATGAATTCTGAAGGAGTGAAATATTGTTAGAGTCAAATATCATGAAGATTCTAGGCACATAGTAGGAAGATAATATATATTTTTGTTGACAGGGCACAGCAGAGGTAGAGTTCAGTTCCAGATTTTCAGCTAAAATCTCAAAGTTGTCTAATTAACCTATCATAGAAAATTTCAAGGCAGCCCAATATTCATGCTGTAGCATGAGTATTGCTGGGTATTTTTAGCTAGATCTACACTGAGAATCAGGATCAAAGAGCAGAACTGAAAGATGTAAAAGGTTTACAGGTTGGCTAGAAAGGAAGCACCTGTAAATGGACAGTATGAACCTTAAAAACAAGGAGAGTATGGTCCTTAAAAACACTAGCATCATTAGAAAGAAGCCAAGTAGCTCTCACTGCAAATAACAGGAAAGGTGACTTGAGTGTGTTTCAGGAATTGACTAGACCTCACCCATCTCAGGATCAAGGGTGTAGAAGAGAATCTCCTTTGAAAGTCTTTGCTTTGAGAAGAGAATCCTAGAATATGCTGCTCACTCAGGGCCACCTAGGGAAGTGTATACCTGAATTCAGCCAATAAGAACTCAGAGACTGCTGCAACTGTGATTCATAAGGGCTTGGATACTGCTTGATCTGGTATCTCCAACTTCTTGCAGTCTTCACTGAACCTTTGGTTTCATTACCAAGTGGAAGGAAGAATAATATGTCTCTTAGCTAATATAAAAAGCTACAGATGATTAATCTTAATGATGGAGAATTGTCAAAAGCAAAAATAGGTTGAAAATTAAAGTTTTCACACCAGACAGCCAAGTTGCAAGTTCAAAGGAAAAATTCTTGAGGGAAATTAAAGTTGCTACTCTAGAGAACACAAAAACAATAAGAAATCAAAACAGGTTTTTGTTGACATTGAGAATATTTTAACAGTCTTTATGTAAATCAAAATAGACCCAAAATTTTCTTAAGTTAAAGACTATTCCAGAGGAAAATTTGAGCTCACTTCAATTCTGTGAAGGCTAAGACAGAAGAAGTGACAGAAGAAAAATTTAAAGATAGTGGAAGTTGATTTGTGATGGTTTACCTAACAGCACAAGATGAGCCAGCAAGTACAGCCACAGAAGATGTAGCAAGTCATGAAAAAGATTTAGGTATCATCTCACACAAGCATAATGAATGAATGTGAGTGCATCAAACAGACTTTCAGTACAAACTAAACTGTCCTCATGACACCCAGAATTTTCCTATCTGATGAGGACAAGTCAAGGCCTAACTTCAAACTTTCAAGGACAGGCAAATACTTTCTTTTTAGCTGATAATGTAACTGGTGACATAAAGGTAAATACTATGCACATTCACCATTCCAAAACTCCTTGGCCCCTTCAGAGTTACACTCAAGCTACTCTGCTATGCACTGCAAATGGGGCAACAAGACCTGGGTGACACTATCTGTATAGAGCACAGTTTATTGAATATTTTAAGTCCATTGCTGAGACTTATAACTGGAGATGGGGAGAAAATTTCTTTCAAAATATTACTGCTTAACAATAATACAGTTGGTCACTCAAGAGAGCTGATGAAGATGCAAGACAAGATTAATCTTTTCTTCCTATGTGTTAGGATGACATTCATTCTGCAACCCACAGATTAAAGAGTCATTTGACTCTTAACTCATTACTTGAGAAATACATTTTGGATAATTATAGCTACTATAGTGATTCCTTTGGTGGATTTGGTAAAGCAAGCAAGAAAAATTCTCTCTTCCAGAACCCATTAAGAACATTCATATTTCATGGAATGAAATAAAAATACCCACATTAACAGAACTTTGTAAGAAGTGGATTACAACACTCATAAATTACTTTGAGGGGTTCAAGACTTCTGTGAAGATTGTCCCTGCTGATGTGGAAGAAATAGCAAAAGAAAGAATGACAAGTGTCATCTGAAGATGTGATGGCATTGTCGCAATCAAATTTTGAAATGTCAGTGGATGAAGAATTGCTCTCAATGCATGAACAAAGAATTTGGTTTCTTGAGGTGGAATGTGCTTCTGCAGAAGATGCTGTGAACATTGTTGAAATTACAATAAATAATTGAGAATATTTCTTATCTGATAATACAGTAGCAGAGTTTGAGGAAATTCCAATTTTGAAAGATCTACTGTGAGTAAAATACTGTCAATCAGAATCCTATCCTACAGAGAAATCTGTCTTGAAAGGAAGAGTCAATCAATGTTCTAAACTTTGTCATTGTCTTACTTTAAGAAAACGCCAAGCAAGCCTATCCTTCAGCAACTATTACCTTGATTAATCAGTTATAATTAATCAGGGATAAGTTGGAGGTCAGACCCAATATGAGCAAAAAGGTATGACTTACCAGATTATTACTAGTATTTTTAGCAATAAAGCATTTTTAAATTAAGACACGTATATATGTATATATATTGTTTTCTAGACACAATGCTATTGTGCACTTAGTGGATTACATTGTAGAATAAACATAACTTTCTTTATCGTTGATTTTTTGTTAGTGAGATAGGGTCTTGCTCTGTAGTTCAGGCTGGTCTTGAACTCACTCTATTGTCTAGACAGGCCTCAAACTTGCTGCGATCCTCCTGCCTCAGTCTCCTGAGTACTGGGATTATATATGTGCACCACCACACCTGGCAAACATAACTTTCATATGTACTTGCAAATCAAAAACTTTGTGACTGCCTTATTCTACTACTCACTTTATTCTAATACTCACTTTATTAGTCTAAATCTAAACCCACAGAATTTTTGAGGAACACCTCTAAACAAACTTAGCTTTCTGGTTAATGTTTTGTTTTCATAATTGTCAAGTTTAAACAATCTAGAATATTTAAATAATGCAATAAATTAATTTTGGTAGAATAGCTAAATATAACCAAACTGAAATAGCATAGATTTTCAATTAATAAAAGTTAAAATACATGCATTACCTAAACTGATTGAAAAGGAATAGAAAATCTTACCAGACATAATAAGTAGAAGATTGGACTTAGTAATCAAAAACTTTCTACTAAAGAAAAGTCTAGGATTAGATAACCATACTGGGGAATTCTGCCAACATTTAAAAATGAATTGGCACCAATAATTCTTAAATTCTTTCCAAAAATAGGACTGAAAAATTTCTGACTCTTTCCATAAGGACAGTTTTGGTTTGTATAAAAATTTACACTTTATCTATTTCTCTACTTCATCTAGATCATTTTTATGTTGGTACAAATTATGATTTTATACATTTTATTCTCAGTGGTATATTTATTATTCTTTTGGATTTGTGTCTTTTCAGCCACATAGGAATAAAATGTATAATTATAAACTAAAAATCAATATTGGGTTACATAAAAAAACAATTAAAACACTATAGTAATGCTGACTATACTTCTACAGTCAGATTGAAAACATACAGATAATATGAAGATTTGTGAAGATTTCTATAATGTGAAGATTTCCATAAGGCTAAATTTAGTAGAAACTAAGTTTGATTTATAAGATAAGAAATATACTTAAGAACTTTGTAGGGCTGGGGATTTAGTTCAGCAGTACAAACACTTGCCCGGCAAGTGTGAGGATGTGAGTCTCATCCACCGTACAAAAAAAAAAAAAGAACTTTGCAATGCATAACCATGTTTTCCCCTGCCTTTCATAGGTCTAAAGTGACCAAACACTCTTTCAGTTGAAGAACATTTACCCCAACTTCTTGCTCCATTAGAAGGCCATGTTCTTGGAAAAAGCTCTCCCCAGTGGAACTTGAATGCTGTAATACAAGATGTTCTCAGAACACTCACTACATGAGGAACATGGCTGATGGGTTGAGAATGTTTCCTGCTCTGTTCATCCCTTGGCAAAAGGAACAAAGAATGACCAAGAATCCCAATGGCTAGAACATAGAAATAGTGAGCCTATAGATTCTTGTTGTTGATGCTGGTACCAGGGATTCAACTCACTACCTTGCACTTGCCAGGCAGGTTTTTATGCCTCTGAGCTAAATATCCAGTCCCTACCTATAGATTCTTTGGGATATATACTACATATATTTTGTCCCCTAGTTTTCCTTGGTTCTAGCACAGTGTGGTATGACAGGGCACCAGGGGCAGAGGTCAAGAGGGCAGATGACAAGGGGCCAGAATTGGTCAAAAGAGAAGCCAAGATCATGAGAGAGAGTCATAGAAGAAAGATATGACCTAGAAACTTGAGGGAGGACACAGCTGAATGTGCCCTCCATTTTGAGAAGAAGATAATGTTCATAAATCGAAACTATGGGACGGGCAACAGCTGAGTTAGTAAAGAGATGTGCAGCAAAGATAAATGCACACATGAGAGCCTTACCTCGAAGTCCAAGGTAAAATGTGTTGGTGGGAAGCTGAGGAGGAGCTTTCAAAGGATTCCCCTGGATTCCCAATCCAATTCCTTCTGTCCCATAAAAGAACCCAGGCTTGCTTTTGCTCAAATACAATTTAAACAATTTCTGGTAAAAAAAAAAATCTAAAAATTAAAAATGAACCAAAAACAAATGACAAAGGATAAAACTGGGCAATGCAGCAATTCAAAGAGAAGTGCTAACTCCTAGAGAGATTCTGATCCATGTAGGTTCCTACAACTGCAAGTAGTGTGAAAGGATCCCAACACAAGAGCCCCACAGGCACTGGCCTCTCCTGAGCCTTTCCTTTTTCTTCCTTCAGCTGCAGATCAGTATTAGATAGAGCAACAGTTCTGTAGCAAAGTCATGAGCTATGCTTAAATATTTTAAAAATATTTTTAAAAACACTTGGTGAAAGTGTTTGTATTTCAAAATGGTTTGTAATTCACCAACTTCAGTAGACATAGTCTTAAAAAATTAGAATGAAATACTGAAGCAAATCATATATATATATATATATATATATATATATATATATATATATCTCAACTACCTTTCCTTGGTGGGTCTTCAGACAAAAAGTAAATCTACCTATCTGGCACTAGAGTGAATCAAAATGGAGTATGTGTGCTGTGCTCCTGTTTAAATCTTTTGACCTTTTCTCTTTCAAATAAATTGGTACTCTTAATAATTCAGCTCCCCAAATTGGAGAAAAACAAAATTAATTCCCTTTCTGGTGAATTTATATGATGTAACTAGGCTGTGCTTGTTTCACTCCAGAACTGCTTGTTTCTCATAGACATTTGGTCTTAAGAGGAATGGTGGATGTCTTCAACAGGAGACAGTAGGTCAATGGCCAAATGCCAATAGAGACAAACAGATGTTGTAGTTAACCAAACTGGAGGAAGGATACGCGAATTTTTTTCCAAAAGCCTCTTACAAGAAGTGCTCTGAAGAGAAAATCTATGCTTGATTCTCTGCCTCCCATCTGATAGGAAATATTCAGATGTATTTGCCTAAATTCTTCAACTAAGTCTTTCTAGTAAAGGGAACATAAGTATTAACTCCTTTTGTAATCTACCAGCTTCAATGTATACATTCTTAAAAATGCGTGTGAAAATTTAAGCAAGTCCTATGTGTAAATAAAATTTCACTCAAATATGATTACCTTAACCAGAAGAGAAAATATATTCTGTTGCTAAGAAAGTTCATTTCAGAAAATGTCAAATAAGTGTTCTTGTAGAAACCTTAAAGATTAAGGGATTTTTAAAGCTTTGTATTGTTTAATGTGAAAAACCCAAGAAGGGATGAATTTACTGAGTATTTTAACCTGTGCCTGAGAGTTCAAGAAGAGTACGTTTCTGTACAAACTTCTGAGCCAAAACTTCCTTGCAAGCAGAAAATATGGGCACTTTATTTTAAGAGCTATGGAATAGAACTTTAATATTTGTCTTGGGCTTTGAAGTAGTCTCCAATGTAGAAGTAAGGGAGTGAAGAAAAGATTCAGCCTGGAATATCAGCACTAATAACCCAAATGTAAGCAGGAGTGGAGTACAGTCTTTAAGGCCAGGAATGTGAATACTTTGAAGGGAAAATGGAGGTAATAATAAGACAAGCCAGAGTTCCTGGTCACTTTTCAGAATGCAACTCCCTTGATACACATCCCTGCAGAATGCAAACTTGCAGGTAACTGGTATATAAACAGATGTGTGATGGGCCAAATTCTAAGATAACTGCCCCTCCAAGACCCATTCCCTTGGAAAATCCCCTCTCCTGGAATGTGAACCAACACTATAAATATGAAGCAATATGATTCTCATGATTACATTATATGGTCAACTGACCTCATCTCATCATCCCTTTAAATGTGCAGTTTTGATTTTGGTTTTATGTTGTTTTCTGGTTGATTGCGGGAAAGGAAGACAGAGATTCAACTGCTAGCAGACAATGAAGGACTTGGTTCTAACTTTCAAGGAAATGAATTCAATTTACAACAACTAATCTTAGAAGAGAGCCCCAAACCCTCATCGAGAGTACAACAGTCGATTCCAGCACTGAAGAGGCAGAAACAGGAGGATTGCCACAAGTTTGAAGCCAGTCTGGTCTACATAGAGAGCTCAAGGCCAACCCGAACTACATAGAGAGCCACAGCCCTAGGTCAGTCAGTCGTAGCAAACCTATGGCACATGTGCCACGGTGGGCACACAAAGCTGTCTGTTGGCACCCTAGGCAAGTCACTCCAGCCAAGGTTTGACTGATTATCAGCATGCATACAACAGCAAAGATCATGTTAATTGTGCAAAAGCCTGCCAGATGGAAACTTTTAACTTTCAGTAAAAAGCTGTTTATATCATTGAAAGCTCTATTATTGTGTGTTTCTTTTAGACAAAAGATGTTAACGTCAGAGTTGTTTTTTCCAAACTAAAACCTCAGTATTCAAGTTTGATTGCACTGTTGGCACTTGGTGATAAATAAGTGAGTTATGGGCTGCAGTTTGGCACTCAGTCTCTAAAAGGTTCGCATCAATGTGATAATACCTTGATTTTTAGCTTGTTGAGATCCTGAGCAGAGAATCCAATTGCACTATACATAGAATTTTGGCCTACGTAACCATGAGATAATAGAGGGGTGTCGTTTAAAGCTGCTAAATTTGTAATTTGTTAGACAGCAATGGAAAACTAATACAAACTGGTAACCATACTTGCTGAACCAGTTATGACTCATTTAATAGTCTCTTAGCATATTGACTTCAGACCTTCAAGAGTTTTCCAATTCCGCAGTCTTGTCGAGTTAATAATGGACTCGTCTGATACTATTTCATTTTAGAGCAGTCCCTGAAGTCTGCTTAAAGACAAACTTGTAAATTGAACTCATGACATAGTTCTTCAATATCTATGACATTTTCCTCCTTAGAAACTGTTTACAATCCAGAAAAGATATTTCATATTTTTTTGGTAAACATTTTCCTTGTATTATTACACTATAGGGAGTTTGTGCTCAATTTGAGCAAATTTACAGCTTTTAATGAGAAATATTTTGACTTTGGTCATCCAAAGCTGTATAAAAATTGCAAGTCATTCCAATCACATGCTCATTTAATGTCACCTTAGAGTGTTTCCAACATGAGGATTTGATCCAATGTCCATAATTTCAAAGGATATAAATCTGGTAACCATAAAATTGTAAGCCATCTTAGTCAAGAAACCATGTGCATGAGGTAAACATGTTTCTTTGGTCTCTGTCTTGTTCGTTCTGAAGAAATCTTGGTCCTAGCCCAAACAAAGGTTGTTTTACTTATGTCTGTTCTAAATAACTAGTACATGCAGTAAACTGCCACATATGATAATGAAGACCCTATCATCTAAGTGTATGTGTAATCTGGGTAGAGTATCTTTAATTGAAACAAATGAGTCACAAATCCCACTATAAACAACACCTCCTCTGGGTGAAAAGTCTTGCAAACATTTAAAAGAAGGTTTTTGTATAAAACTGCACTAAGTAGTGGAAAAAAAAAAAAGTATCTTTGCTTTTCCTTGTAGAGCCAGCCTGAATAGTACTTGATTTTTTAACATGAATGGTGAAAATTATTAGGCTTAGTTTGTATTTCAAAGATTATTTTTAAAAAAGGGAATTTTAGGACCAAAAAAAGTTGAGTCTGTCAATAATATAGTTAAAATGCCATAAAAGTTTAGAAATTAACATAATTTTTAGTAACAAATAAGAGAATTCTATTTATATTTAGATGTCTATCCACAGGGAAAAAATTTAAATGTTTAAATAAAACCAGATATGTTAAAAACTTCAGGAATCTTTACCAAGGTCAGAGCAAGACAAGTATAGCCACACAAATGAGTTAACATGTACAAAACTTTGAAGAAAACACTGAATAATTATGTTTATAATTCTCATCATGTTCTTTAATTTTGCTTTTGTACATCTTTTGAGTCCAATCCATTTGTTGTCTACAAAGTTGGCTCCAGGTATACATTCCTATATGAGAAGTTTATGATAGGACAATTGAAGGAATTAAAAGATTCCAAATAATTTCTAAACAAATCAGTAATAGCCATAGCATTTACAGTCTCTAGAAGCATTCAGCGTTGCCTGATCACTTGTCACCATCTGGTGTCCTGTCTACTTAGATCTGCCACTGCTCTGACTGATGAGATGGCATTGGGTACATGCATGTGCATGACCTCTGGTTGGCGATGACTGGACATAAACTGCCCCCAGGTGGCTTGAACATTCCATTCACTGCTCCCCAGAGCCCCTCATGGTATGAGTCCTGAGTGACACAGGCCCCCCTGCTCCTTTTCCTAGCAGCTAGGAAGGAACTTGCATGCCAAGATTGCAATTTCAAGATGTTGTACCCAACAAGCTAAGATGCCAATCAATTTGTCAAATGGGTGAAGAGTAGAAGTAGTAAACATTTTTTTCTCATGTCTTTGAAACTATTCTGTCACATTTTCCTTTCCTTGTCTCTTACTCATATCTATGACAGCCCCATGGCTTCCTGATTACTTTCAGGCATTTTAATGGTCTCTTTTCCATCTCTTTTCCAGTTTAATATAAATCAAAGCACTCGGTTCTTAATGGTACATGTCTCCTCTCTCTCCCGCTCAGATCTCATATCAATTTCAGTGCTTGGAAATGAGAGTACTCTTTGATCTTTCGCTCTGCCTGGCTCCTCTGTTTTCATTCCTGACTCGCAATGTTGCCTCTGGGATGGGAAAGAAGAATGAATGTGAAAAGGGGATAATCTATTTTAAATCAATGGCTGTAATTTGTGGTCATCTCTTTGTTGGTGGAAAACCTCTGTCATGGCAGATGCCTAGATATGACTTTCTCCCACGCTGAATGTTTTGCAGGGAGTGGAAGTATCCTGGGACCTTTCCCCATGAGAACCTTCACTGTTATATCACTCACTAACTTGGGCAATGTTCTTTCTGGATGACCTCACATGACATCCACAGTCCCTCTCTGGCTCATGGAAACAGACTCACCTTCCCATTAGTGGAAATAGTGGCAGCCTTTCTGTTCCCATGCTCTTCAACAGTCATACCAGAGACCCTCTTACATTTTAGACTTTACTAGGTAAAAACTGAAACTTTGCTGGTATCTGTAGAAGCCAGGATAAATAGATTAGCATCACTCAGGAACTTGCTAATTCACTCCACTCTAGCTGCAGCTCAACATACGACCACCAGGTGCAACGTGAAAGTTTCCCCTCAGCACAACTGATACCCTCAAAGGAAGCACCTGCTCACATGGCTTGAGTTAGAGAAAATAGCACCTGTCTGAGTAGGCCAACAATCCTTTTTAAAAACATTTTTCATCTACTTCAGATCTTCCTTCTTCAAGTTTATTATCTCATTCACTCATAGCTAAAAATCCTAAGTTAATTTTCATTTTCGTTTTTTAACAATTCCTATGGAAATGTCAGCATTGGTCTTCAGAACAAGAGAATGCTTGAAATATACTGTTCCCAGCTTTAAAGATTCTGCTGACACTCTGGACAAGAGGTTTATACTTAGCATACGATGCTATAGAATGAAAGAAGAATAAACGTACCATTTCTATGGGCTTGCTTGACCTAGTAATTAGTCTTTATTAATAATAAGCTCATAGTCATCAGATTTGTATCAGAAGTTTCAGCAGTCAAGAGAAGGTATTTCTCAAGTAATAAGAGATATAGAGGAGAAAATTTTCACAACAAAGCTGGATCTTTAGTGAAACAATTATTTTACATGATTTCTTCAGCATCTTCCTCCACTCTTTTCAATCTGTGTGGTGCTTTCAGTACATCCACAAGCCCTTTATACTTCTCCCTTCAAGTAGTAGATTTTAATACCACCTTTCTGGAATTGGATGGCGGTAGTGGTTAACTTATAACCAATGGATTATGGCTGAGTTTGCGGACAATGACAAAGTCATAAAAGATATTGAGAGTCATTCATGCTCTTTCTTTAAATTACTGCCTCTGAGGGAAGCCAGCAACCAGTTTTAGGGACCCCCAGGAATCCATATAAAGAGGCTCAGGTAACAATGAATGGAGGACTCCTATAAAAAGCACGTGAATGAGACATTTGAGAAGTAGGTTGTGTAGTCCAGCCATGTCTTCATGACTACAGCCCTAGGATACGAGCTCAGATGCAGAGACAAGAAGAATCCTGGGCCAGAGCCTAAGCCAGACATGCCAATATCTGACTCAGAAACTAGAATTTAATAAACTTTTATTATTTGAGTCTCAAAGTTCTGGAGTAATTTGTTATGTAGCAGTAGAAACTAGTACACTATGGTATCTTCAAAAATTGAGGTACGTTTAAAAACCCTTCACTTCCCTGTGTTGCACATGCCGCATACACTGTAAAGTTATTAATAATTAAAAGCATACCTTGAAGAGTCAGATGCTGTGATAAAATCTAATCATTCACTTGTGCATAATCACTGATGCACAGATGAATCACTTGGTTACCTCCCCTTTCACTGGGGAAATCACTAGGTATAACAGGAGTTATTTGGAAGAATATTCACAGATCAATATAATTTGAATCTGTTAGAGAATCATATCTAGGTCCACAGCCATATAGGCCAGTAGGGCTAGCACTGTGTGTGATCAGATCAGAATTGAGGTCTAATTCACCTCCTCTGTGAGCACAAGGCAGAAAGGCAGCAGGCTGTGCTCCTTTGGCAACACACAGGAATGGTGGCATTGCTGGTTCTAGGGAAAAGTTAATAAAGCTGAGATCAGGTTGTTTACTTGGACCTGTACTAATGGATAATGGAAGGAAGATGAATCTTATGTTACTTTAATTGTTTGTACTCGTGTCTGAGTGAATAAAAGCAGGATGACCCAGATCCTCTGCCTACTAAAGGCAAGAGCCCCCTGGCTGCCCACATACTAAACTGACTCTGTGGCTGTCTTTCATTTTCATTTACCTCCAGGTCAGAGTGACAAAGTAGCAGGACTAAAAGTAGTGCCTGGGTGGGGAAAGACCAGAGTGGGCTGGTTTCCCACAGGCGTTCCCTGGATAGGAACCTGGGACCGGCATAGACCAGTTCGCCACAAATTTGCAAAATTATTTTACTGTTACTGATTTTGATATGCGGATATTATAACTTACTCTTATTTGTTTGAGATAAACTCAGAGTTAAAATTTAAATAACTTCATTACAGATGTTATTTTGGGTATTCTTTTGAGTATAAATGAAGGGTCTGAAATTAGGGAATGAGCCACCAAGGAGAAAACAGAAATACACTGGCAAGCTGAGAGTAGAAAGGAAACATTTTCTGACCTCCCTTATATGCCGTGGGAGGTCCTGTGCCTTCTCAAGCTCTGTGAATTAGAAAGCATCACTCCAGAAGGCAGAGACCAAGTGGAGTGTCTGTTATGAATAGCACCTAACATAATGCAGGCAGTGAAATACTAAACCACAACAAAATTGTCAGGCACCAAACAAAGTCAGATGGCTATCAGAACAAGCAGCTGTTAGACTTGGAACCACCAATGATATCACACACAGCTTCCTTTTTCATGAGTGTCACTTAGGAACCATATCAACAACAAATAGCACACAGAAAGTTACCCAAAGAACAAAGCAAATTCCTGGAGTTTGTCTATCCTGAAACAAAGCTCACCGCTATGACTTATCTATGTCACATGTATGTGTCAGAGAGGTGAGACTACATAGAGAACCATTCAAAGAAATAGGGCTACTGTCATAAGCTGAATCAAGGGCTTCATTCTTTATCAGAAGCAAAAGCAAATGCCAAAGACACGACATGATACTGGTCAGAAATAAAAATATGTCAGAGTACAGCTCAGGCTATAAACAGAAGAGACTGTGGACTTGTGATTGAAACTTCTCAAATGTAGATACATCGCAACAAAAAATACATTCAGCATCTTGACATAAGTATATAATCAATCATGACTCTGAGAATTTGACATAAAGAACTCTTGAGATGGCATGAAAACAAACATCACCATAAACCAAATTTTTAATAAACATAGGCTCCAGTGAAACCGTGTTCAATACAAAAACATGAAATGGTTAAAAAAATAAGGCATATATTACTTTGACACTTCCACTTACTTTTAAAACCACAAATTGAAACGACATTTTTTTACAATGGAGAAGAAACACTAGAGTTGATTTTTGGCAACTTTATGTTCAGGCCACAGATGTTAGCATGACACGTAATACTCCTGGTTTATGGGGGAAATTAGAACAGAATGCTAACAATTCAAGTGATATGTAACCTGTCTAAAACACTGCTTTATTTAATTTGAAAAAACTTCAAATATACAATGTTGATAATTGAAGGTATTCAGCAATGGAGATTTTGACAGTAGCTTCACAGGAAGTCATTTTTTAATTAAAATATTTATTTATTGTCTGCAAGCGTAAGTTATATTCCCAACTTGTCGTTATTTTCTTTGAAAACTCCATACATCTTCTCAGGATTTGAAAGATAATTAAGGGAGCATATGCTTCGTCATTTGTGTTGTATTTCATAATTGTAACAGTTAACTCTTAAATTATGTATCTAGGATGGAAGCATGTATAAAATAAATACAATATGTGGCAGGGTAGAGTTTTGAATTGATTGGCTTTGAGAGCTTTCCCCAAAACTTTGAGGTTTAAAACACTAGCTATTTTTAAATCCATCAGTTATTCGCTGGACAACCCAAAAGAATTTGCAAACTAATTACTGCAACATACACTAACCATAGTGTAAAGATCTGTTTTAAGGGGCCAAAGAGTGTGGAGAAACTCTGACAACAGAAGAGTGTAATGCTAGACAGCTCACACTGTAAAGAGCCTCACAGTTCACATTCTGGAGACCATGACAGCTCACACTGTGACAATCTTGTTATAAGGGGAAAGAGAGGACCAATCAACCAACATTAAATAATACCTCTCATTTTAGAAACGTCCTTTGACAAATTTAGGAGTTCAAATGATTCCCTATGCCTAATGGACAGCAGGAATTCACTCCATTTCCTTCTCTCTTTCACAATCCCTCAATTTCCTATTCCAAATCCATATATAGCTGTTTTCCCAGCTGACAAATAAAACCTGTCCTTTACAGCAATGTAAATAGATGGTGTGGAAGTACAGCAACATCTTCTCAAAAATGTTTAATCCCCAGGACTTGTGCATGTGTCACACATATGTCAGAGGAGATTTTGTGATTGGTTAATTTAAGGATAAATAAATAGGAAGATGTTTCTGGATGATGACCTAGGTGAATGTAGGGTAATCACAAACTTCCTAAATAGAGAAAAGGGAGGAGTCGGATAGATGGAGTCAGAAAAGGTGCTGTGATGTTGTATTTCCAAAGAAAGAAGCAAGAAGAAATTCTCCCCAAAGTCTCCCAAAGGAACATAGCCCAGCTGACCCTTTCTAGACTTCCAATCTCCAGAGCTGTATGATAATAAATCTAAACTGTTTTAGGCTGAGTGAGTGGCAATTTATCCAAGCAGCAAAAGAAAATGAATAATGATGAGAAAAGACTGTGGAAACTGTGAATTTCTTGTTTTTATTTTCTAAAACTAATCCAATTCAACTAGTAAACTAAGTTTTATTATAAATGTAACGAATCATTGCCTATTTATAAGAAAAAACCAAATTATGTCTGTTCTGTTAGATAAAACAAGTATTTACTGAATGTTTAAATTCTTGTAACCAGGTTCAGGGAAATGAGTTTGGTTAAGGACCTTGTGATTACTTGAAGTGGAGTTTATGCCTCGTTAATTCAGTTTACCTTAGGTCAGTAAATAGCTATTTTCTGTGTAGTAGAAAGACATAGACTTTGCAGTGATTCTCAGCAGAAAAATAAAACAGGAAACAAAAGTTTTCTATGAAGAAGAAGCAAATAATATGAATTTAGGCTCAACTTTGCCCTAGTCATCTGTCAAAATAGATTTCAACAGAATTTCATGTGATGCATATTTAGTTACACTATTAATCACAATCAGCATGAATTTAGTTACATTATTGGTAACTATATAAATGAAAAATGTTATGTAACCCACAATTAAAACAAAGCCACAGCATGTTTTTTTTATTTAACAGAAAAAAACACCCAGAAAAAAAAAAAAAGCAAAAGAGGCAAACAACAGCAACAAACCCAAAACAGTAACAGTATAGATTTTCAAAACAAGATGATAAGAATTTAACAATGGTTGTAATATTGCATATTGTTACCTTCAAAAGGGTTGCTTAGATTACCAGATATAGATATGTATAATTGATCTAATTATATGAGTATTAACTGTTCTTTTCCAAGAGCTAATAGAATTAATAGTATAGTCATCTTAGCTATCTTATGTATATATATACAAATTTTTGTCTTTTTCCTTTTCCCTTCCTTCTTTCCTCCTTTCCCCTATCAGTTACTTTTCTTCTAAGCAGTTTCTTACACAATATTTTTTGTAGATTTTGGATCATATTTTCTCTTTCAGTTTCTCATACTAAGGAGACAATACAGTTTTTACACATGTAGGTTTGATTCATTTCACTTATGAGTATTTTCTCAAGTCATGCCTCAATGTAATCTTTCTTTACAGCTGAGTAGTACTCTATTGCATAAAAATACTACATCTTTTTTATCCATTCCTCAATTGATGGACACTTGGGTTGTTTCCAAGATTTGGCTATTACACATTGTGCTGCTATAAACATGGGTACACATATATCACTGTGGTATGATGTTTTCAGTTATTCTGGGAAAATGCCCAGAAACAGGATAGTTGGGTCAAATGGAACCTCTAATCCTAGCTTTTTGAGGAACCTCCACACTGATTTCTACAGTGGTTGCTGCACCAGTCTACACTCCCACCAACAGTGCAGAAGGGTTCCTTTTTCCCCACAGTCTCTCTAGCATTTGTTATTGGTTGATTTCTTGATCTTGGCCATTCTTTCTGGAGTGTGATGGGATCTCAGTGTTGTTTTAATTTGCATTTCTTTAATGACCAATGATTCTGAACTTTTTTTCATATATTTCCTTGCCATTTGTATTTCTTCATGTAAGAAGTGTGTATTCATCTCAGATGCCCATTTTTGGATTGGGTCTTTGAATTTTGGGGACCTGATTTCTTTTAATTATTTATATGATCTAGATAAAAGTCTTTCATCTGAAGGACAGCTGGCTATGATATTTTCCCAATTCGTGGGTTTTCTTTTCACTCAGCCACAGCATAGTTTTCAAAAATCCCCATGGCTAAAAGACTTAAAGACATTCATAAAGCAGTTCAAACTCTAAACAGAAAAAGTAGAAGTAGCAATATATTGAAGATGGATCATGAAATAAGTAGTCACCAGGATTTAGAGGTGTACAGATTAGAAGCACTATGGCTGAGGATGAGAGGGATGGATACTGCTTGAATGGAAAACTCAGGGATTGAATTGGTTACATCTTCTAAGGAGGCAATCTCATGAACAAATACAAGACAGGCAAAAAGTCTGGGATGTTTTCAGGAGCCACAGGAAGTTTTAGTGTCCATGAAAGATACTAGCTTTAGGAGACAGAAAAAGGAAACCAAAAACGTATAGGTGGACAGGCAGGGTTACAGAGATTCCTGCATGCTATGTAAAAAGATTTTATTTTATCTAGGAAGTGAAGGAAAACTTTTGAAGGTTAGAAGTGGTAGATTGACAGGACACCATTTGCATTTTTACGTAGAGTCCCCTGATGTCAGGGTAGAGACGTATCTAGAGAGCTGTGACTTAGAGCAGGGACTAGACTACTATAGTGGACAGACGTCACGTGTCTAGGTTAGACCTAAGGAGATGACAAACAGCAATGGTAAGGAAGCAGCTTTGCAAAACGATTGCAGAGACAGATAAGCAGGGTTTGGAAAGGAATTGAACTGATACCTGAGAAAAAGGCAAGGCATAGGATTATCCTAACTTTCTGATTTGGGCAAGGGAAAAGACAGAGGTTTGTTCTACAAAATTTTTCATCAGTTTTTTTTTTTTCCGTTTATTGCCTCCCATTTATGTTTGTTACTGCTTTGAAAGAGTTAAGAAGGGATTTTAAACAGTTTCCCTGTGTAATTATTCATATTATTAAATTGAGCATCTAGAGTCTAATGGACCAGAAAGAAACCTGATTATTGCATATTTGCTTTTATTTACCATATATGTTTATGGTTCATACAGGGATGAGGTGGAGGTGTTAGGTACATTGTAGGGTAACCATAAACTTTACTCTCAGTGTAAGACCTTGTTCTAGAAGGTTGAACATCTAGTTATCAGCACTTGTGATTTCCAACTAAATATGCTGCTATTGCTTAATTGCTTGTTTGAATACTTCATTTGTATTAGAGTAGCAAATGAGGTAAAGGGCTCCAATTATTTGGTGTATGCAACAACAAATGTTTGAATATATAAAGCTTAAAATGAAAATAGTCCATACTAAAAAAAGATGAGCAGGTGAGAATGCAGAAGCAAAACTCTAGTAAATCTTAAATTGATATATGCAGCATTCATAATGAAGAAATTCTTCACAAAACAAACTAAATGCCTCAAAAATAAAATTCAGATTTTCATGATTTTTTTTAAATCTTAAGGTTATAATCTAAATAGCTTCATTCAAAAAGTAGAAAACATAATGTAGTTCAGTCCATAAAAATCATATTGTATGATTATATTTTATATGTAGGATATTGGGGGTGTATGAATGCAACATTCTATATGTAACAGGGCACAAGTACCTGTAGTTAATGAATCAAGGACCACCTGAGTTTGCAAAACCACTTTTCTCATTTGAACACTTTCATCCATAAGCAACAGAAAAGACTGGCACATAATATTCAAGGCCTGGACCATATGTTCAGAAAGGGCTTCAACTTGGAAGGCTGGGTCTATGGTCCTTGCCCCCAGTCAGACACTATTCCTAGCAGCATCAGCAGTCAACTTTTCTGGTCAGACACTATTCATGGTGGTCAACCTTTACAATGGCTGGTCAAGACATCTGCTAAATCATTTCCTGGTGAGAGGAGAGACTTATGTTCTGAACCATGATAGCCTACGTGGTCAGTTTTTGCACCACATTCCTATACATTTCACCACAGGTCAGAACCCCACAAGGGACGGTGCCCTATCTGTCACTCCTGAGCTGCTCAAGCCAGCCACCAGAGCATCAACCCTCTCAAGATGTTCCTCATGCACAGATGTAGTGGGCCTTCTTCATGCTTCACAAGCAATCACACTGTCCATAATTCTGCCCATTGGCTTGACCTGCTCGTTCCACTTTCAAACCAGAGTACTTCCATTTCAATGTTGGGTCACAGCTAGACCCATCAGTATATCTGGCATCAGCCAGAGGTCCCTCTTTCCCTTCTGCATAGGGAGTAAGGGTCAAGTCCTATAGTCCATCCTCCCAGATGGGTTCCTGGGTCATGTACATCATGGGTCCCAAAACTGTTGACAGTTTGGCTAGCCAAGAAAGAGGCCCACTGTTGGAGATACATCCCCCAACACGTGAGAGTAGGGGCCTGTGCCACTCTACTCTAAGGATGGCTTGTCCATGTCCATACCCAGCCCTCTATCTGTCCTGTGATTCCTCATAGGCATTCAGAGCAGCTTGCAACACTGCTTTCTCCATCAGGGAATTATCAGCTCTCAGCTCCCTTCCACAACTGTGACCAAAATCAAACAAGGTACTTCCACTTCCCCTGTTTCTGCCATAGGCCTGTTTCTGCCATAGGCCAAATCCACTGCCATTCACACTGACAGGATAAATGGCAGGTTTGGGTCAATGACTCATAAGGCTTGCATCTATGCAGTAGCCCTCTTTGAGTCCAGCATGCAGCTTCCACTGTGTCTGGCAGCCCCATGTTGTGACCCTTTTAGTCATCTAGCAGGGTAGCTAGATGTACATCTGTCAAAGCCCACATACACCTGTAACTGGCATACCATCGTGGGTCTGGCTTTACTGACCATATAACACCTAAGAATTTGAGGGGCAAGCCAGTTCCCTGGACCTTGTCTTTGTCCATGGCCCACCACTATGCCAGCAAAGCTTCTCTGAGACTGTACAAGGAGGTTTTGAAACCGCATAGCAATCAGAAGTTTACATAATATCAGTACAAAACAATGACACAGTGTGTGTGGTTTGGACCAGGTGGCCAAGTCCTGGGACACCAGGCCATGATATAAAGTTGGGCTATGCAAATAGTCTTGTGGCAACATTTGGGAGATCCATTGCCTGCCCTTCCAGTTGAAGGTCAATTGGTCCTGACTGCCAACAACAGAATGATACTTCACAGTCATTTGCCAAGACCCTGTTGGCTTCCACATGGGCCGTACTGAAGGGTTCTGTGCAGGGAGTATCACCCCTGCTTTTTCCAATTTCAAGACAGTCTCATCTCCTCATGGTCTCCAGGCAGCCGGTACTGCTTCATGTATGCAATCCGTGTGGCCTGTGGCAGAGTCAGCGATGCATGTTGTGGATAGTCTCAGACTCTGGTTTTTACCAAGTGAATTCACCACTGAAATTCTCCCTGCTTGGTCTCAAACTGAGCACCAGTCTGTATATCCACCCCCAATATGTATTCAGCAACTGGGGAAACACAAATATCATACAGGCGTGGAGGCAAGCATCTGATACCCGAAGTCCCATGGGTCTTCCAGACTGTGATGTAGTTACTTCCATACCCTTCTATGTATGTGGTAGGTCCTGTAAAATGGTCCAAGTTGCCATATATTAGCGTAGACTCAGCTCTGGTATCCACCAATGGTAGCACACACTGCAAA